>CM059312.1:8115000-8175000 GCA_030340665.1 Neosalanx taihuensis | reverse complement strand
TGTGTGAGTGTGTGTGTGTGTGTGAGAGTGTGTGTTACCTGCGCAGGTCCTCAGGTCAGGCATGAGGGCGTACCCCTCACTACAGCTGCACTCGTAGCTGCCCTCAGAGTTGGTGCAGTGTGAGTCACAGCCCCCGTTCATGATGGTGCACTCATCGATGTCTGCAGAGGTCAGAGGTCAGTGAGGAGCGAGGAGGGGGAGGGGGAGGAGGAGGGGGAGGAGGAGGGAGGAGGAGGAGGGGGGAGGGTGTACTCACCCACACAGCCCTGTCTGTCAGGGGTCAGCTGGTATCCTGTGTCGCAGGAACACTGGTAGGTCCCAACAACGTTCACACACACTCCATTCCTGCACAGCGTGTCACTCAGCTGGCACTCATTAACATCTGCACACACACACACAGAAGACAAAAGGCACATGAGTTATTTCAGAGTGTGTAGCGTGTTAGTGTGTGTGTAGCGTGTTAGTGTGTGTGTAGCGTGTGCGTGGCGCGGGGGGGCCGTACCTTCGCAGGAGGAACCATCGGGGCTGAGCTGGTGTCCAGGGGGACACTCACACTCGTAACTCCCCTCTGTGTTCACACAGGTGCCTCCATGACACAGCAGAGGGTTCCTGTCACACTCATCAATATCTGGAGGGGGGGGGCAGAGGGGGAGGAGGAAGAGGGGGAGACAGGGGAGGAAACGGGAGGACAGGACAGATGGGGGAGTAAGACAGGAAGGAGGAGAGAAGGAGAGAGGGGGGAAGAGGGTTGATGGATGAAGGGATTAGGGTGATCAGGGGAGAGAGAGAGGGGAGGGGTCAGAGAGAGCAGGGGTCAGCTGACACCTGTGGGAGTGTGTGTGTGTGTGTGTGTGTGTGTATGTGTGTGTGTGTGTGTGTGTGTGTGTGTGTGTGTGTGTGTGTGTGTGTGTGTGTGAGAGAATTTGTGTGTATGTGTGATAGAGAGTGTGTGTGTGTGCCTCACCCATGCAGTTCTTCATCATCATGAATCCACTCTCGTATCCTTCGAAGCATTCACACTCAAAGCTCCCAGGAGTGTTAACACAGGTGCCATGGCCACACAGGTCAGGAGAGATACGACACTCATCGATGTCTACACACACACACACACACACACAAAGAATACACATATGCACACAAAACACGCACAGAACGCACACACACAGGAAGAGATAATAGAGAAACAAAGTATGTTATCACATGATCTCTCCCAATATTATCTCACATACGAGAGCAGTTATCTCCTCTCCTCTCTCCTCCCCCTCTCCTCCCCCACTCCTCCTCCCACTCTTCCTCCCCCCTCTTCCTCACCTGTACAGTTTTTCTCCTCCATGGTCAGAGCGAAGCCGTTGCTACAGCGACACTTGAAGCTTCCGATGGTGTTTCTGCAGTGTCCATGAGTGCACAGCCCCTGGAACACCTTACACTCGTTCACATCTGCAACACACACACACACGTCAACTTTAACGACACACACACAAACTACATCCCATAATATACAGCTCTTCTTTCTTCGCATGACAGTACAAACATAATACAGCACATAAACACACTGTTTTATCATAAAGGCAGACGAATATCAAACTAACGTTCACTTCCTGTTCTAAAGCTTCTGTAAAGGTGTCACTTCCTGTTCCTGTACCTTTGTAGAAGGGTCTCCCGGTAAGGATGTCCCCCCTGTTGGCGAAGCCTGGCCCCCGGGGGCAGATGCTCTTGTACTGGGGGGTGTCAGCCTTGGGGCATTCCTCACAGTCCGCCCCCCAGGCCGCCCCCACCGTACAGCAACACATGTCCACGCGGTATCGCCCCGGCAACGGCTCCCCACATTCATCCTCGTCCCATTTCATGAAGCACTGCTCGCTGCGGACATCTGGGGGAGGGGGGGAGGGAGGGGGGGGGGGGGGGGGGAGAGGGGGAGGGAGGGAGGGTATTAATGTTGTGTATAAAGATTTTAAGATTTATAGTATCTTTTGTGTATATTTTGTGTGTATGTTGTGTGTGTGTGTGCATATGCTGTGAGTGTGTATGCTGTGTGTATAGTGTGTGTACAGTGTGAGTGTGTGTATAGTGTGTGTACACAGTGTGTGTGTGTGTGTGTGTGTGTTCTCACCCACGCAGGTGCGTCCACTCCCATCCAGGGTGAGTCCTTCTGCACACTCACAGCTGAAGGAGCCCTGAGTGTTCACACAGCGGCCATTACTGCACACGCCTGGGAACACCTCACACTCGTTGATGTCTGGGGGGGGGGGGGTCAGAGGTCAGAAGTCAAGGCCTCCAGAACATTCTTCTTCTAGTGTCTTGGAGCCTCATGTACAAAGGTTGCGTACGCACAAAAACGTGGCGTACGTCCTTTCCCACGCTCACGTTCAGATGTATCAAACGTGAAATGACCGTGGAAATGTGCGGCGCCCCGCGCCAGCTTCATAGCTGTCGTACGCACGTTTCTACAGCTATTGTTCCTTTGGCGACACCTAGAGGTGATGCTGGGAAACTGTTAATAATGTGAAATCAGTCATCAGAGTGATGTGCACATCAGAGACATGCGCAATGTGTTGAAGAAAATGGTATTAACAATGGCAGCGTTAGCGTTGTTTGAGGACCTTGCAAATGGTGCAATCCGACGTGAGCGAGCTTTTAGGGAATAACCATGTGTAGATACCCCTACACTATGAAAGCCCACCTACCAACCTGCTAGACAACCTATATACTGCTAAGGTGACGATCGTTTAAGGTAAATGAATTGGTTTGATCAGGATTGGAACCAACATTACCAGGTTTGGCCTTAAACCTTAACATGCATGCATGCACCCACTGAGCCACAGAGGATTCTTCTGTCCAAACAGACTAATTGTGATTTGACACATATAGAGCATTTAAAGAAATCAGCAGTTGGTCTGAGCAAAATTTGAACCATGAACACTGGAATGGCCCTCAGACTTAGTGACACCCATGCTTACCCACTGAGCTCAAGAGAGGGCTACTCTAAGTCTATGAAATGGCAATCCATGGTGCCTTGTGCTGGATTTGAACCTGGGTTGCTAAGGTATCAACCAAAATGCCCAGAGAAGTTGTGGTAGCCTGGAAATGGCTCAGTGGGGCGAGAGGCTACCTTGAAGCAACAAGGCAAGTGTTCAAATCTCAGCTGCTTCTGAGTCAAATTTTAAAGAACACATTGGAAAAGCCACTTGAAAAACGCCCAGAGAATCCCAGCTGCAGTAGCCTGGAATTGGCTCAGTGACTAGAGAGGCTGCCTTAAAACAGCAAGTCTGAAGGTTTGAAGCCCAGCCATTTCTGAGCCAATATTTAAAAGCACAAATTGGAATAGGCACTTGAAAAATGCCTGGAGAATATGTGTGTGGTAGCCTGGAATTGGCTCAGTGAGTAGGGAGGCTGCCTTGAAACAGCAAGGTTGATGGTTTGAGTCCCTGCAATTTATAAGCCAAACTTTTAAGCACATATTGGAAGAGGCACTTGAAAAATGCCCAGAAAATTATATTGTGCTAGCCTTGAATTTGCTCTGTGAGGAAAGAGTCTCCTTTGTACCAGTAAGATTGAAGGTTTGAATCCCAGACATTTTGGGGCCAACCTTTAAAGCAAAGACTGGAAGAGGCACTTGAAGAACAACCGAAGAAAATGCTTGCATTCATCTTGGATTAACTCACTAAGTCTGTCATCTAACTAAGTTTGCCTTGAAACAACAAAGTTGAAGGTTCATATGTCAGCTGTTTCTGGGACATATCTTAATGCACAGATTGGAAAAAGGCACTTGAAAAAGGTCCAGACAATAAGTATATGTTAGCTTATAATTGGCTCAGTGAGTAGAGACGCTGCCTTAAAACAGTTAGGTTGAAGGTTTGATTGAAGGTTTGACTCACAGCCATTTCTGAGCCAATTGCACTAGTCTTGAATTGGCTCAGTGAGGAAAGAAGCTCCTTCATACCAAGTAAAGTTGAAGATTTAAATCCCAGACATTTCTGAGTGAAATTTTAAAGCATACATTGGAAGAGGCACTTCAAAAACGCTCAGAGAATTCACTTGCAGTAACCGGGAATTGGTGCAGTGAGTAGAGAGGCTGCCTTCCAACAGCAAGGTTGAAGGTTTGAATCCCAGCCATTTCTGAGTCCAATTTTTAAGTACAAATTGGAGTAGGCACTTGACAAATGCACGGTTAATTAGTTTGAGGAATCCTGCATTTAGCTCAGGGATTAGAGAAAGGCTGCTTTGAAACAGCAAGGTTGAAGGTTTGAATTACAGCCATTTATGAGCTGAATTTTAAAGCAAATATTGGAACAGGCACTTGAAAAACACCCAGAGAAGTTATTTGCGGCAGCCTGGAAATGGCTGAGTGGGGAGAGAGGCTGCCTTGAAACAACAAGGTTGAAAGTTCCAATCCCAGCTGTTTTAAAGCTTAATTTTAAAGAATAAATTGGAGTAGTCACTTGAAAAACACTAAGATAATTTATTTGTAGTATCCTGAGTAAAGAGGCTACTCTGGAACAGCAAGGTTGAAGGTTTGAATCACAGCCATTTATGAGCTGAATTTTAAAGCAAATATTGGAATAGGCACTTGAAAAACGCCCAGAGACGTTATCTGCAGTAGCCTGGAAATGGCTCAGTGGGGAGAGAGCCTACCTTGAAACAACAAGGTTAAGGGTTCAAATCTCAGCAGTTTTTAAGCTTTATTTTAGAGAATAAATTGGCGAACTTGAAAAACACCAAGAGAATTTCTTTGCAGCAGCCTGGAATTGGCTCAGTGAGTAAAGAGGCTTCTCTGGAACAGCAAGGTTGAAGCTTTGAATCACCTTGCTGTTTTCTTAATCGTAAAGCACAAATTGGAAGAGGCACTTGAAAAACGCCCAGAGAAGTTGTTTGCAGCAGCCTGGAAATGGCTCAGTGGGGAGAGAGACTGCCTTTAAACAGCAAGGTTGAAAGTTCAAATCCCAGCAGTTTTTAAGCTTTATTTTAGAGAATAAATTGGAGTAGGCACCTGAAAAATGCCTGGAAAAATGTTTTGTGGTAGCCTGGAATTGGCTCAGTGAGTAGAGAGGCTTCTTTGAAACGAAAAGGTTGAAGGTTTGAATCCCAGCCTTTTCAGAGCTGAATTTTTAAGTACACATTGGAAGAGGCACTTGAAAAACGCCCAGAGAAGTTGTTTGCAGCAGCCTGGAAATGGCTCAGTGGGGAGAGAGACTGCCTTTAAACAGCAAGGTTGAAAGTTCAAATCCCAGCAGTTTTTAAGCTTTATTTTAGAGAATAAGTTACTTGAAAAACACCAAGAGAATTTCTTTGCAGTAGCCTGGAATTGGCTCAGTGAGTAAAGAGGCTTCTCTGGAAAAGCAAGGTTGAAGTTTTGAATCACCTTGCTGTTTTCTTAATTGTAAAGCACAAATTGGAAGAGGCACTTGAAAAACGCCCAGAGAAGTTGTTTGTGGTAGCCTGGAAATGGCTCAGTGGGCAGAGAGCCTGTCTTGTAATAACAAGGTTAAGGGTTCAAATCTCAGCTGTTTCTTAGTCAAATTTTAAAGCATACATTGGAAGAGGCACTTGAAAAACGCCCAGAGAATGTGTTTGAGGTAGCCTGGAAATGGCTCAGTGGGGAGAGAGCCTACCTTGGAACAGCAAGGTTAAAGGTTCAAATCTCAGCTGATTCTTAGTCAAATTTTAAAGAAGACATTGGAAGAGGCACTTGAAAAACGCCCAGAGAATGTGTTTGTGGTAGCCTGGAAATGGCTCAGTGGGGAGAGAGCCTATCTTGAAACATCAAGGTTAAGGGTTCAAATCTCAGCTGATTCTTAGTCAAATTTTAAAGCACACATTGGAAAAGGCACTTGAAAAACGCCCGGAGAAACACTCCGTTACTACCGAGACTCCGTGGCCTAGTGGGTTTGCCGGTTGCGAACAATGAAGAGTCAAGGAGACTTGCGACTGCAAACGGTGTTCGAATCCAAGGCATGGATGATCGTCCCATGGGTAGAGCCCGGGGTCAGGGGGGTGTTCCCCCCCCTGAAAAAATGACATGTGAAACGCTGGGGTTATATATCTGACCAAGTAAATAACTTATACTAATTTATATACCCAAAAAAGTATAAGTTATTTTATGACTTGGTCCACAACTTCTGCAGTTGAAGGAGGGAAGTGGTCAACAGGACACATTGAGGTACCCAACTCTCCAGGACATTCAGCACTGTGCCCTGTGCTGGATTTGAACCTGGGTTGCCAAGGTCTCAACCATGTGTAGATACCCCTACACTATGAGACCTTCCTACCACCTTGCTAGACAACCTATATATTGCTAAATTGACGATCATTTAAGGTAAATAATTGGTTTGAGCAGGATTCGAACCAACATCACCAGGTTTGGCCTTAAACCTTAACATGCATGCATATACCCACTGAGCCACAGAGGATTCTTCTGTCCAAACAGACTAATTGTGATTTTGACACAAATAGAGCATTTAAATAAATCAGCAGTTGGTCTGAGCAAGACTTGAACCATGAATGCTGGAACAGCACTCAGACTTGGTGGCAACCATGCTTACCCATTGAGCTACAGAGGGTCACTCTAACAAGTCCATGAAATGTCAATCCATAACCACCAGGTAAAGTGTTCTGTTTGTAAAGAAAAATCTGATTTGAACCCATGTCTTTCCAGAAAAGCCTCTACTTACATGTTACACATGGGCTGATCACATGTAACGTTCTGAGAATACATACCCAATGTAAAGTGTGAGGTTTGTAAAGAAATAAGGTCAGCATCCCATGGGTCTTGAACCCATGCTTTTTCAGAAACACATCAATTTACATGGTCCATGTGCTTTACCACTCAGCCACCAGGTACAAAGCATCGCAGGAACATTCTGAGAATACAACCCCAAGGTAAAGTGTGATGTTTGTAAAGAAACAAATAGAAGGAACATTACATAAGTTTCAAATCCATGTTTTTCCACAAGCAACTCAGTTTTCATGTTCCACGTGCTTTACCACTCAGCCAACAGGTACACAGCACTGCATTTATTTATAAAGGGAACTTTGCTTAGAAGCTGTTCGCACGCACGGTTTAATACATGTGATTTTTTGGGGGCATGCGCCATTTTAGGCTTTTGGCTGTACGTACACTTTTAGTAAGAATCCTACGCAGAGTTTTATAAATGACACCCCAGGTCGTTATGGTCTTTATGTCTCAGTGATGAGAGAGTTTACCTTGAAACAGTAAGGTTGAAGGTTCGAGTCTCAGCTGTTACTTAACTAAATTTTAAAGCACATATTGGAAAAGACACTGGAAGTTGCCCAGATAAATAGCTTAAGGTAGCCTGGAATTGGCTCAGTGAGGAGAGAGGCTGACTTGCAACAACAAGGTTGAAGGTTCAAAGCTCTGCCATTTCTTAGTAACTTTTGTGAATTAGTTTGTGCTAGCCTGGAATTGACTAAGTGAGGAGAGAGAAGCTGCTGTGAAACAGCAAGGTTGGAGATTCAAATCCCAGCCATTTCTGAGCCTTATGTTAAAGCTGAGTTTGGAAACGGCACTTGAAAGATGCCTGGAGAAATAGTTTGAGTCAGCCTGGACATGGCTCAGTGAGGAGAGACGCTGCCTTGAAACAGCAAGGTTCACTGTTCAAATCCCAGCCTTTTCTGAGCTGAATTTTAAAGCACACATTTGAAGAGGCACTTGAAAAACGCCCAGAGAATTTGTTTGCTGTAGCCTGGAAATGGCTCAGTGGGGAGAGAGCCCACCTTGAAACAACAAGGTTAATGGTTCAAATCTCAGCTGCTTCTTAGTCAAATTTTAAAGCACACATTGGAAAAGGCACTTGAATAACGCCCAGAGAAGTTGTTTGCTGTAGCCTGGAAATGGCTCAGTGGGGAGAGAGGCTACCTTGAAACAACAAGGTTAAGGGTTCAAATCTCAGCTGTTTTTGAGTCAAATTTTAAAGAACACATTGGAATCGACACTTGAAAAACGCCCAGGGAATTTGTTTGCTGTAGCCTGGAAATGGCTCAGTGGGGAGAGAGGCTACCTTGAAACAACAAGGTTAAGGGTTCAAATCTCAGCTGTTTCTGAGTCAAATTTTAAAGCACACATTGGAAGAGGCACTTGAAAAACGCCCAGAGAATTTGTTTGCTGCAGCCTGGAAATGGCTCAGTGGGGAGAGAGGCTACCTTGAAACAACAAGGTTAAGGGTTCAAATCTCTGCTGTTTCTGAGTCAAATTTTAAAGCACACATTGGAAGAGGCACTTGAAAAACGCCCAGAGAATTTGTTTGCTGTAGCCTGGAAATGGCTCAGTGGGGAGAGAAGCTACCTTGAAACAACAAGGGTAAGGGTTCAAATCTCAGCTGCTTCTTAGTCAAATTTTAAAGCACACATTGGAAAAGGCACTTGAAAAACGCCCGGAGAAACAGTCTGTTACTACCGAGACTCCGTGGCCTAGTGGGTTTGCCGGTTGCGAACAATGAAGAGTCAAGGAGACTTGCGACTGCAAACGGTGTTCGAATCCAAGGCATGGATGATCGTCCCATGGGTAGAGCCCGGGGTCAGGGGGGTGTTCCCCCCCCTGAAAAAATGACATGTGAAACGCTGGGGTTATATATCTGACCAAGTAAATAACTTATACTAATTTATATACCCAAAAAAGTATAAGTTATTTTATGACTTGGTCCACAACTTCTGCAGTTGAAGGAGGGAAGTGGTCAACAGGACACGTTGAGGTACCCAACTCTCCGGGACATTCAGCCCTGTGCCCTGTGCTGGATTTGAACCTGGGTTGCCAAGGTCACAACCATGTGTAGATACCCCTACACTATGAGACCTTCCTACCACCATGCTAGACAACCTATATATTGCTAAATTGACGATCATTTAAGGTAAATAAATGTTTGAGCAGGATTCGAACCAACATTACCAGGTTTGGCCTTAAACCTTAACATGCATGCGTATACCCACTGAGCCACAGAGGATTCTTCTGTCCAAACAGACTAATTGTGATTTGACACATACAGAGCATTTAAATAAATCAGCAGTTGGTCTGAGCAAGACTTGAACCATGAATGCTGGAACAGCCCTCAGGCTGGGTAGCACCCATGCTTACCCACTGAGCTACAGAGGGTTACGCCAACAAGTCTATGAAATGGCAATCCATGGTGCCTTGTGCTGGATTTGAACCTGGGTTACCAAAACGCCCAGAGAATTTGTTTGCAGTAGCCTGGAAAAGGCTCAGTGGGGAGAGAGGCTACCTCCAAACAACAAGGTTAAGGGTTCAAATCTCAGCTGTTTCTGAGTCAAATTTTTAAGCACACATTGGAAAAAGCACTTGAAAAGAAGAAAGCCCTACAAAAGAAACATGCTTGGATCCATGCCTAAGCACACTTTGATACATCTGAATTAATTTGTGCGTACAACAGTTTCTGGGTTTTGGCGTACTCCAAGAAAGTGTTATTACATGAGGCCCTTGGTAACTTACCTTCACAGGTGAGTCCCTTCATACGAGCAAATCCTCTAGAACATGCAGTGTCTGCGGAGAAGAACACACACATCACTGGACCATCACAGCAAGACATCTGTGTGTTTGCGTGCGAGTGTGTGTGTGTGAGTGTGTGTGTGTGCGTGTGAGTGAGTGTGTGTGTGTGAGTGTGAGTGTGTGTGTGTGTGTGTACCGATCTCGCAGCGTTCACATGGACTCCCCCAGGCTGCTCCCAGAGTAGAGCAGCACTCAGACTTCAGCGTGGCTCCATTAATGTTCACCTCACAGCGGCCATCTTGGATGTTCAGCCAGCACGTCCCCTTCATGCTGTCTGCAGAGAGCATTGGAAGGTTTGGATTGGCCAGGGAGGAGAGCTAAGTAACCACATCTCAGCTACCAGGCACAGTCCACCACCACATCTCTTCAGTACTCCATCTTGTGTGATATTTGGATATTTTGAGTCAGGCCTTCTGGAAGGACGGCTATCTTACCCACACAGATGGTGTTGGTGGAGTCCAGCTTGCTGCCATGGGAACACTCACAGTGGAAGGACCCCGCTACATTCCTACACACACCGTTCACACAAGGACTGGACTCACACTCGTTGATGTCTGGAACACACACACACACACACAGTGCAGGGTGAAGAAGGTTTGTTAAGGGTTATCAGCTTAGGACATGTGTGTGTGTGTGTGTACCTTCGCAGGTCTCGGAGTCTTGTCTGAAGATGTATCCAGTTGGACAGGAACAGGAGTAACTTCCAGGTGTGTTCCTGCACAGCCCATTATCACACAGCAGACGATTCACCTGGCACTCGTTAATGTCTGCACACACACACACACACACACACACACACACACACATGACTGTCTGGTAGACTTTTACTGGTTAGCTTACTTTGTCAATCTGTCTATCTGCCTGCTTGTCTGTCTGCCTCACCCACCAACACAGTTCTTCCCAGAGGAGCCTGTCTGTCTGTCTGTCTGTCTGTCTCACCCACCAACACAGTTCTTCCCAGAGGAGCCTGTCTGTCTGTCTGTCGGCCTATCTCACCCACCAACACAGTTCTTCCCAGAGGAGTCAGAGTCGTAGCCGATGTTGCAGATGCAGCGGTAACTTCCTCTCAGGTTCTCACAGATCCCGTTCTGACAGATGTCTGGGTCCAGGGCACATTCATTGATGTCTGCACACACACACACACACACACACACACACACACACACACACACACACACACACACACACACACACACACACACACACACACACACACACACACACACACACACACACACACACACACACACACCATCAGCAAGGTGGAAGGACCATTAGATTGACCGACTGATTGATTAGTTGTTTGACTGTGTGGTTAATGTGTTGATTTGTTGAATTGGTTGATTCGTTGATAGGTTGTATAGTTATAGGTTGATTGGTTAATGAATAGCTTGGTTGTCTCACCTCTGCCGTCAGCTGTGATGCCGATGCCACTGCTGCAGACTGCCTGGAACTCAGCTGGGAGGAACACACACTGGGGTAAGTTACACACACACGTTGGGGGGGGGGGGGGGGGGGGGGGGGTCAGGGGTCAAGGGGAGGTCAGGGGGTACCTGAGTTGCGGGCGGGGCAGGGCTGACAGGGTTCTCCAAAGCCGTGGTCCGGGCTGGCACAGCAACACTCGGACTTGGTGACGGCTCCAGGGAAGGGTCTGGAGCAGGTGCCCATCTTGATGGCTCCATAGCAGGTGGTGCGCATGTGTGTGTCCACACACACTCTGCCGTCCACATCGATGGCCAGGCCGGGGGGGCACTCGCAGCGGAACGAGCCCTCCGAGTTGATACAGCGACCGTTCATGCAGATGCCAGGGGTCTGACACTCGTCTATATCTGGAGGGAGACAGTGTGGAGCTCAGGAGGACTAACATGACCTGTGGTACTGAGGGGGAGGAGCCAGGGGCTGAGGGGGCGGAGCCAGGGGCTGAGGGGGCGGTACCTGTGCAGTAACGTCCGTTAGCAGCCAGGGCAAAGCCTGGCTTGCAGATGCACTTGAAGCTGCCGTCCTCATTGATGCACATGCCGTTCAAACACATGTTGGTGGTGGCACACTCATCATGATCTGGAGGACACACACACACTCAGGACCTGGAGGGCAGAGCAGAGAGTGTGTGTGCGTGTGTGTGTGTGTGTGTCGTACCGATGCAGTTCTTCCCGTCAGGGGAAAGCTCAAAGCCAGCGTTGCAGATGCACTGGAAGCTTCCATCAGTGTTCACACAGCGTCCGTTACGACACATGACACCGTTCACTATACACTCATCAATATCTGAGGAGAGGGGGGAGGAGAGGAGGAGGGGGGAGATAAATCAATGATCTGCTCTAACCATCCATGCTGTGTGAGCAGAAATCAGTGTGTTCTCATGGGAACACTGGGCTGGAACGTACCAATGCAGGCCTGTTTGGTGGGGGTGCCCTGGTAGCCCTCATGACACTTGCAGTGGTACGACCCGGGTGTGTTCACACAGTCTCCGTTAACACAGGGATTACTGACACACTCATCCACGTCTGGGGGTAACCAGGGGGGGGGGGGAGGGAGGGAGGGAGGGAGGGAGGGGGGGAGAGAAGGAGAGATGTTTGAGACTGTCAGCTTCATCATACAAACAGCAGAGGGCAGTAGAGAGCATCCTGACCGGTACATGCTGTGTGTGTGTGTGTGTGTGACAGCAGCTCACCTATACACTCCCCTCGTACGTCCTGCTTGTAGCCCATGTTGCACTCACAGCGGTAGCTCACAGGAGTGGGGATGCAGCGTCCGTTCAGGCACAGGTTGGTGAAATGTTTACACACGTCTATAGTCTCATTCAAGGACACGGTACCTGGACGCAACATGTGACACAACACAGCTGGTTTAAGGAGGGTGTGTGTGTGTGTGTGTGTACTTCTGACTGTGTGAGTGTGTCTCTGTGTGAGTGTGTACTTCTGTGTGTGTGTACTTCTGTGTGTGTGTGTGTGTACTTCTGACTGTGTGAGTCTCTGTGTGTGTGTGTACTTCTGTGTGTGTGTGTGTGTCGTCACCTATGTTAGGAAGGGGGAGGACCCCTCCGTTCCCTCCAAAACCGCCACCGTTGCCTCCGAGACCCCCTCCGTTTCCGTGGTGACCGTTGCCGTGGTGACCGTTTCCGTTGGGGCCGTTGGGTTTGTACCCGTAGCCGTTGCCCCCGTTAGGGTAACCCCCGTTAGGGTAGCCTCCATTAGGGTAACCCCCATTAGGGTAGCCCCCATTAGGGTAGCCCCCACTGGGAAAGGTGCCAGTGCCGTGAGGGAGACCCTCAATACACAGACGCCTGTACTCATCTGGAGAATACACACACACAGAGAGACACACACACAGAGACACACACACAGAGTGACACACACACAGAAACACACACACACACAGAGTGACACACACACACAGAGAGACACACACACAGAGACACACACACACACACACACAGAGTGACACACACACAGAAACACACACACACAGAGAGACACACACACAGAGAGACACACACACAGAGACACACACACACACACAGAGTGACACACACACAGAAACACACACACACAGACAGGATGAGTAATGCTGAAATGAAATCATCTCCAATCAAACAGATTCATATTATGAAGAACTAGAAAAAAATTCCTAAAGAAATTTTGAGTGTGCGTGACTCTGGCCCGGGACTCTCCCCCATACATCACTGACACTGTTGAGTAATTTTCACAATATGACTTCTACCATTGCTTAGGTATGTGACTGATCAAGCTTTCAACAGGTGTTCATATGCTGATGCACTAGTAGTAGCGTAAACACTAATTTCAGCAGGATTAAAGACAGCTCCACTTGAGCACACTGCCACAGTTTAAGTTTAAGTAGTAAGCAAGCAGTAAACAATTGGTCACTCTGTGTCAGGTAGCACTTTACATTACAGTTCAGTAGCATAGTAATAGTTTGGTTCTAATTTGATAATAGTGATAAATGCTTTCAAAAACTTAGAGTGTAAAATGACCCAAATACATCCAATGCCAGAATTAGGCCATCAATGGCTATGACTTTGGTATTAGAAATACACCTTTTATCAAAATGATACCGCATTATAAATATCAGATAACATTATAAAGTTATACAGCTGTGTTAAATGTCAAATCAATCCACATGCAATCAAACATGTAACAAATCAGGATTCAGCAATAAGCTAGCACTAGGTCACACAGTTCTGATATCACACTAACAAAAACAGTGCTTTTTATCCAACATTAATTGAGAACAACACACACGCACATACACATACACACACGCACATACACACACACACACACACACACACATATATATATATAGATAGATACATATATGTGCATACACACAGGCAGTCTGTACATTAATGACTTAATGATGAACTGTCAATCAAACCATTCAGTGCAATGAATCACTTAGTAGCTGACACACAGGTTCAATCATCTATAAACTACAGGACTCCCCATACAACACTAGCCAATAGTTTGCAAGGTCAACCAGTATCCAGACGATTATGAATGTTTTACAGCAAGCCCCCCCAACAATTTAAATAGCAATTCCTAAAAGACCTGTATTTAATCCCCACTGTTTCTCTATGGAGCGGCAACTCCATTAACTGCCGATCCCGACCTCCCACACACCTCCCCAATATCTTGTTAGATTCCTATGGACCCCACCACATGAACCCTGCCCTCAAACCTCCCCGCACGAGCCCCCCCGCCCCCCGCGAACGCCGATCGCCCCCCCCCCCCCCTCCGAAAACAACCATAAACGGTCAAAATGCACACAAATAACCCTCCCCACAACCCTTCACCACCGTCCTGACTGATAAGCACATGAATACATAAGCCCAAATGTTAAAGAAGTCAAAAACCCACATCTTAGATAGCATGCTAGCAAAACATATGCTGATGCACTAGCAATTAGCTTAGGCGCTAATTTCAGCATTGGTTGCTAATGTTAGCAAACAGCATATCTTTACAGCTAGTTGGAATGTCAGTTGTAAATCCTGACTGATAAGCACATGAATACCTATGAGCCCAAATGTTAAAGAAGTCAAAAACCTACATTTTTGATAGGATGCTAGCGAAAGAGTTGAAAAAGATGTTTGCTTACCTTAGAGACTTAGAGCCAGAGAGGAAGAGTTGAGTTGGAGTACAGTTTATAAATACACCCGAAACAAAAAGAACCAATTTGATTCCTCCAGTAAATATCCTCCAATTAAAGTTATTAAATGTGAAATGAATTAATGTTCGTAAAATAGCCACCGTCATTCGTGGCCACCGTCTCTCCTCTTTCAAGCACGTTGCTAAGTAACGAACTAATAAGTTGCAGCTGGAACTGTCATGGCAGTTCGAAAGACAGAGAAAAGGCTTACAGCACCCCTCGAACAGGAAGGATTTCTGGCCAAACCGTGTTTCCAATCATAAAACCAGGTTAACGTGAAGCTGGCTGAGCCCTTCCTGAACGTCTACATAGGCATTTTGTGTTGACAAGTGAAGAAATGCGCTCTTGGGAGCAATTCTAAAAAGTGTTCGTTTTCTATCTTTTCAGTTACAGCCCCAACTCTCTTAACATAGGAGTCTATGAGGCTGTTCATGGGTGCTGCGGCCGAATCTTCGCATGTCAAGCTAAAACAATAAATCTGACAGATAAAGTAAAGCAAGTGTGAGCTAGAGGACAAATTTTCCTACGTTTCTATGTATAAATTGTGTCTGTAGTGGTGCATTTGAGGCCATGGTAGTCAAATACGTTTTATTTTTTAAACACAATTCTCTCTCTTCTCCACACTCTAGCGATGACATCACCACTCTACCTCTCAAACATTCTCTCCATTGACACCTATTCATTTTTTTGGTGTGGTTTTTGGCAATTTTTGGGCAAAATTGTTCGCCAAAAGTCTTAGATAAATCATAGCACACATGTCGGGGCCGAGCCGCACGTTTTGATATAACTTTTGTGTATATGCGTCAAAAACTCTGGTAGATGTTTTGAGCCAAAAAACGGCGTAAGAATAATAATAATAATAATAATAAACGCTAGTAATAACATAGTGTGCGCCTTGCAGCACGCACACAATGAATGTGAGTGTGTGTGAGCTGAATACAGGCCAGGTCATTAATCTGTGTCTTTCAGAACGCACACACACACACAGACACACACACACACCCACACAGACACAGACACACACACACACACACACCCACACAGACACACACACACACCCACACAGACACAGACACACACACACACACACCCACAGAGACACACACACTGTCTGCAGAGTGTCCCAGGGGAGCTGTCACAGGTTGATTGAAGTGCTCGGGGTCAAACTCTTCACATCTTCTGTATGATGACCTCATCTTCTCTTGTTTCCCACACTGAGGGGTGTGGGGGGGGGTGCCTGTGTGTGTGTGTGTGTGTGTGTGCTGGCCCCCTCACCAGACCCCCTCACGGGGCACATCTCTGGGATCTGTCCTGACGCCCAGCAGCGGCCCGTCTCACAGCAGCACTGGATCTTAGTGAGCTGAGAGCTCAGCTCCCCCGCACAGCGGCCATTAGCCAAAGCCTGGTAACAAGTGCCCACACGCTGGTCTGGAGGGGGGAGGGGGGGGAGGAGAGGGAGAGGGGGAGGGAGGAAGGAGAGAGAGCAGTCAAGGAGCAGTTTTTTTTTCCTCAGTTTTCTGCTCTTCTCTGCGTTGTGGAGTGAAGATGTCACTCCTCTCTTCTGGCACTGAACATCATGTCCAAACACACACACATGATCTAACACACACACACATGTTCTAACACACATGGAGCCCAGTGACACACACACACACTTCCTGTCACACAGAGCCACGGAGAGAGCTGCATGGGAAAGACAAAGAAAACCGAGAGAGCGAGAGAGAAGAGAGAGAGGGAGGGAGGGAGCAAGGGAGAGGGGAGAGAGCGAGTGAGGGAGAAAGAGAGAGGGAGAGGGAGGGGAGAGAGAGAGAGAGGGAGGGAGAGAATGGGTAGCAGGGCCCTAGAGCAGTCCTGTTTGTTACAGTTTCCTGGGTCAAGGGTCAGGGAGGAGTGTTTGGAGTGAGTGGAAAATTATTAGAGATCCCTATGGATGTGTGTGTGTGTGCTTTTCCACCAAAATGTAGCTAGTTTGAAGAGGTGCTGGGGGGGGGGGGGGGGGGTGGGGCGCATTGGTGTGTGTTTGTGTGTAAATGACCTTGGCTAACGAGCCAGCAGTCTGGATCTAACTAGTTCCATGTGGAGCAATCCAGCCAATTAGATCAGTTATGAGAAGCAGTGTGTCTGGAGCTGCAACTCACAACAACAACAACAACACACACACACACTTTCTCTCTCACACACACTCACACACACACACACTCACAAACACACACACTTTCTCTATCTCACACACACTCACACACATACCAAACCTCCCTCAAACCCTCCGTAGGGACAGTTCTGTGTGAGGAGGGAGGAGAGGAGGGGGGGTGGAGGGGAGAGATGGGAGAGAACTAGTCTAGTCTGGTCTAGTCTAGTCTGGTCTAGTCTAATCTGGTTTATCTAATCTGGTCTAGTCTAATCTGGTTTATCTAATCTGGTCTAGTCTAATCTGGTCTAGTCTAATGTGGTTTATCTAATCTGGTCTAGTCTAATCTGGTCTAGTCTAATCTGGTTTAGTCTGGGTCTAGGGTTAGGGAGGAGATAGAGGGGGGCTTTAACAGCAGGGGAGGGGGGCAGGGAGGTTCATGATGGGACCTGTAACAGCAGGGTAGAGCAGCAGGGTAGAGCAGCAGGGTAGAGCAGCAGGGTAGAGCAGCAGGGTAGAGCAGCAGGGTAGAGCAGCATGGTAGAGCAGCAGGGTAGAGCAGCAGGGTAGAGCAGCAGGGTAGAGCAGCAGGGTAGAGCAGCATGGTAGAGCAGCAGGGTAGAGCAGCAGGGTAGAGCAGCATGGTAAGAGCAGCATGGTAGAGCGTCTCTAATTGGGAACATATCTGGAGGAAATGAGCTGTGTGTTTGGAACGGACAGAAGTGTGTGTGGTGAGTGTGTGTGTGTGTGTGTGTGTGTGTGAGTGTGTGTTTCATCTTTCATCCTCCCAGAGGGATCTGCGTGCCAAAATAGAGAGAGATAGAGAGAGAGAGATAGAGATAGAGAGAGAGATAGAGAGAGAGAGAGAGAGAGATAGAGAGAGAGAGAGAGATGAGGAGAGAGAGAAGAGAGAGAGAGAGAGAGGAGAGAGAGAGATGAGAGAGAGAGAGAGAGAGGGAGAGGAGAGAGAGGTGAGAGAGAGAGAGAGAGGGATGAGAGAGAGAGAGAGAGGGAGAGAGAGAGAGAGAGAGAGAGAGAGAGAGCTCACTTCAGCCACACAACTTTTCAATTACAGCAATCAAGTGATTTCACTTCCCTACATTGTCCTTGAAAGAAACAGTTGGAGTAACACACACACTCACACACCCTCACACTCACACCACACTCACACACTCACACATCACTCACACCACACATGTGGTGTCTGTGATGGCCATGTTGGTTCAAGCTGATTGTTGTCATCAGTGAACCTGTTAGTGTTTCCCTGCAGGCGTCCATGTTGAACAAGAAGTGTGTGTGTCTTCCTGTGTGTGTCTTCCTGTGTGTGTGTGTGTGTGTCTTCCTGTGTGTGTCTTCCTGTGTGTGTGTGTCTTCCTGTGTGTGTGTGTCTTCCTGTGTGTGTCTTCCTGTGTGTGTGTGTGTCTTCCTGTGTGTGTCTTCCTGTGTGTGTGTGTGTCTTCCTGTGTGTGTGTGTGTGTGTGTCTTCCTGTGTGTGTCTTCCTGTGTGTGTGTGTGTGTGTCTTCCTGTGTGTGTGTGTGTGTCTTCCTGTGTGTGTGTGTGTCTTCCTTGTGTGTGTGTGGTGGTCTTCCTGTGTGTGTGTGTGTGTGTCTTCCTGTGTGTGTGTGTCTTCTGTGTGTGTGTGTGTGTGTATCTTCCTGTGTGTGTGTGTGTCTTCCCACCAACACACACATCCACACACACTAACACACACACATCCACACACACCAACACACATCCACACACACACACCAACACCCAAATATTAATAAATGACCCCCCCCCCTGCTCACCCTCTCAGTGTCTCCTGGCCCCTCCTCCGGACCCGCTGCCCCTCCCTCTCCTCCCCTGGCGTTGCTAGGCGCCCGGCCTGGAACCCTCCATCTGCAATCTGCCCCCAGGCCACCTGCAGCACCGCCCACCCCAGCAACACCTGGCCCAGACGCACGGCTCCCATTGGTCGGCCTGGCGTGGCTGGCTCCGCCCCGTTCTTCTTCTTCTTCTGCTGCTGCTAGCGGGGCTGACGTGATGCCAGGATGTGATGTCACGGCGTCTGTGTGGACTGTCACACACACACACACACACGCTCGTGTATGTCTGGTTCTGGGAAGGTTTGTCTTTACTGGACAGGCAGAGGGGGCCTAGAGAGAGAGAGAGGGGGGGGGGTTATTACACATGGGATTCAGGTGGCTGAGCGGTTAGGGTGTCAGCTAGTAATCAGGAGGTCCGTGGTTTGAACCCCTGGCTGTGCCAATGTGATCCTTGTCCTTGGGACAAGGCACGTCACCCTACTTGCCTCAGGGGGAATGTCCCTGTACTTTAAGTCTCTCTGGATAAGAGGGTCTGCTAAACGACTATATGTTAATATGATTAATTTAGCAGATGGTTTTATCCAGACTGGTATACAAATAACATATGAAGTGCTGCAGAAACCGCATCTCCGCTTGCCGAGACGACCATGTTTAATAAACCTTCCCATAGTGCCTGAGAGGACACAACTGAACAGTATTTTTCATCCAGGAAGAAACATTCTGTTAAAAAAGCTATTCTCCATTCATTCTATAGAGTACAGCAGGCAGAGAAGAGTTTAATTTCATTAAGTTTAATTTTGAAAAGTTACAACGTGCAAATGAAACCGATTTGATGGAATGGCGCCAATATTGACTGATATCTTGAAAGGTATTAATCTCGGCGCACAGCCTCGCGCACAGCCTCGCGCACAGCCTCGCGCACAGCCTCGCGCACAGCCTCGCGCACAGCCTCGCGCACAGCCTCGCGCACAGCCTCTCGCGGTGGTTGCAGTAGACGGTTCAGTGATGGAACGTTTAACTGCAGAGCTCGAGGTCACAGGTTCAAATCCCCGCTGCGCGTCGCTATGGATACAAACGTGTGTTAACGACAGAACATACGTTGTTCTGTGGTTTTAACATGTAGGTCTCAGGTGACGTAATCGGAGGGTGGGGTCTGACGTCAGCTGCGCGTTATTTTACCGTGTAGGTGAAGGTCTGGACAAATTAGCTCCACTTTCTAACTACATTCAGCTAAGAACGGGGAAAATGGCATCATTCATGCACAATGGAAAAAAACGTTTTAAAAAAATCTTAAAACAGTATTTTTTTAATACTTACATTTTGACAGTTTATTTTTACACGTCTGGGCTGTTCGCATTGGGAACGCATTAAGATAAAGAATATTTAGTCAGCTCAGGGCCAAAGCTCTCTCCTTCATTAAGACCAGCTGAGCGAGGCAGCCTCGGTAATTCAGCCATATGAATCGTACGACCCCCCCGGGGTAACACCGGAGAACCGAGAGCTTTCACGGGCTGTTTCTCTGCCAAGAAGTTGGGAAATCTTGAGACAAATGACTTCCTTCTATCCAAAGTGACAATGAGCAAATGTAAACTATTCAGTCTCTAATGTCAATCAGCTGCACACTAACTCTCTCCCCTGGCACGCGCAACAGGCACGGGCTCTTTATGAATGGGCGCGTGCAGACATCAGATTCGAACTCAGTCGTGATGAAGCTCCCTGATTGGACAAACTTTCACTCTCGAGCGTCTAGCGTCATCGGAGTTCTACTGCACGCGCCCCTGTGAAAATGTCCCACATTATAAAACAATGAAAATTGTTTCAATATAACTCTATAAATAAGCGCTGCTGGGACAGTTTGAAGGCTCGCAGAGAAGTTAAAGTCTCCAGTTACAGTTTTTCCTTTTTTTACACGGAATCAATGTGGGCGGGATCAATTCACGAGACCGAACAAAGAAATGCTGGATCAATGACTGCAGGGGTCTTTCTGCAAAACCCCCTTACTGTCAAAGTACCGGTGAGCAATGAGCCAGTCTGTCCGATTCAGTTTAAAAACTACACGGAAAATGATTTCCTAAACACTCACATTGCTTGAGTGTGTCTGAGGAAAACACGCGTTGGAAAGCCACAGGTAGGAGACAGTTATAAACTTATCTGTAGTTGAGAACTTGGCTTCAAACTTACAGTGTCACAGAAGTTGTGAAACCTTCTCCCCCCACCCCCCCTCAAAAGATGAATTCCTCAGTGGAATGTGTAAATGTAAGCCTGCAAATATGAACCCTGGAATTCAACCGAATTACAAATACGATATACAGTTTAGTAAAAAGTACAAATAAGCTATGTGAAATTACATGCATTCTCGAAAACCATAAATTACGCTTTCAAATGTAACAACTAAGTAGTGATCTTGATCAACTGCAATTCCTTTTGATTATGTCACTCAAAAAAGCCGGTGAAACAGATGCAGCAGATCAGGACAGAAAAATACTTTTCCAACTAAACCAGTGATCCTTTGAAGCAGTTAAACATGTAGGATTGTTTAATAATCACCATGCAGATATCCTCATACAAAACACAACTATCGAAGCTTCTGCAACAGTCATATAATGTTAGTGTTAATATATAATGTTAGTGAAAATGTCCGTGTCATAAATCAGTAACGGTGCAATACCTTAATAACTCCTGGTGCTCCTTGGACTGGAGTCTGGAAAGTCCAGAATCGGGATTTGAAAACGGGATGTGTGTTCCAGAATGGTTTATTGAACTGTAGCCGTCTGAGAAAAAGAAAAGTTAGAGAATAGCCGTGATTGGAAGAGGGGAGGTGCTTTTTTTAAGAAATACCATGAGGGGGTGTTCTAACAGACCCCAGGACTAACCCACATTCCTGAACAGTCACACACACACACACACACACACACACACACACACACACACTCAAACAGCACACACACTCACTGGAGTCAACCCTCCTCACACACACACACACACACACACTTTACCACTACCGATCCCCCCCCCCAACCCCAAGACTTAAAAATAATAATTTACATTGATTAGAATTAATAAATAACAATGCCCAGGTAAGACACAAGTCAAACGTGACTTTTTTTCAGCTTCAACCCCCAAAAAAGAAGAAGGTATGTTTAATGTACCGTACCGTACCGTTACTTGTTACTGTTTTGATAGCCTTGCCTTGGACAGTCAACCAATTCGTGGATCCATGTTAACCCCCCCTCTTAAGAATGGTCCCTTTAGCTAAGTGTGGTCAGATAATCCCTGTTGTTTGTGCAGCCCTGTTCTTTACGACCCCCCCGGCTCAGTGGGGGCTGGGGCAGGGGGCTGCAGGAGGAGTGTGCCCCCCCCCGGCTCAGTGGGGGCTGGGGCAGGGGGCTGCAGGAGGAGTGTGCCCCCCCCCGGCTCAGTGGGGGCTGGGGCAGGGGGCTGCAGGAGGAGTGTGCCCCCCCCCCGGCTCAGTGGGGGCTGGGGCAGGGGGCAGCAGGAGGAGTGTGCCCCCCCCCCCCCCGGCTCAGTGGGGGCTGGGGCAGGGGGCAGCAGGAGGAGTGTGCCCCCCCCCCCCCCGGCTCAGTGGGGGCTGGGGCAGGGGCTGCAGGAGGAGTGTGCCCCCCCCCGGCTCAGTGGGGGCTGGGGCAGGGGGGCAGCAGGAGGAGTGTGGCTGCCCAGAGGAAGTCCCAGCAGACTAGCTGCTCATCGTGTCATCAGGGTGGTATATGGGTCTGCTAACAGCTGAACCCCCCCCCCCCCCCAGGGACTGCTGACAAAGTTGTTTGTCTTAGGAAACAGGTAGGCAATTACAGTCACACACCACACACTACACAGTAATCACACACACACAAGCAATCACACACACGATTGTGAGGTCTTCTGTTGTGAACTCTCATGTTACGTCAGTGTCGTAAAAGTGAGCTCCTCTTAACCAACCAATAGACACTGGTCTGGGGCCAGGGGGCCAGGGGTCTGGGGCCAGGGGTCTGGGTCTGGGGCCAGGGGGCCAGGGTCTGGGGGCCAGGGGTCTGGGTCTGTGGCCAGGGGGTCTGGGGCCAGGGGTCTGGGTTCTGTGGCCAGGGGGCCAGGGTCTGTGGCCAGGGGGCCAGGGGTCTGGGTCTGTGACAGGGGTCTGGGTCTGTGGCCAGGGGGCCAGGGTCTGTGGCCAGGGGTCTGGGTCTGGGGCCAGGGGTCTGGGGCTAGGGGGCCAGGGTCTGTGGCCAGGGGGCCAGGGTCTGTGACCAGGGGTCTGGGTCTGGGGCCAGGGGTCTGGGTCTGGGGCCAGGGGTCTGGGTCTGTGGCCAGGGGGCCAGGGTCTGTGGCCAGGGGTCTGGGTCTGTGACCAGGGGTCTGGGTCTGTGGCCAGGGGGCCAGGGTCTGTGGCCAGGGGTCTGGGTCTGTGACAGGGGTCTGGGTCTGTGGCCAGGGGGCCAGGGTCTGTGGCCAGGGGTCTGGGTCTGTGACCAGGGGTCTGGGTGTGTGGCCAGGGGCCAGGGTTTGGGGTCCGGGTCTTGGCTGTGTTGCTGTGGGTCGGGGCCCCTGGAGGGTTTTCTGACAGACACTCCGCAGCCTTCAGACAGAGGCTCTCTGCTCCAGCCAGCAGGCACTGCCAGGTTTGAAACTATTAAATCTAATTAGGGGAATTTGTATGAAATCATGTCCCACCACTTAAAACACACACACACACACACACACACACACACTGTACTTCTACATGCCAGTTTTTATGGTTATGATGGTCTGTTCTCATTTCTAGCACCACACAGGGCCTAGCACTGAGCGGCCAGACTCAGCCAGCCAACCAGCCAGCCAACCAGCCAGCCAGCCAACCAGCCAACCAGCCAGCCAACCAGCCAGCCAACTAGCCAGCCAGCAAGCCAGCCAACCAGCCAGCCAACCAGCCATCCAGCCAACTAGCCAGCCAGCCAACTAGCCAGCCAGCCAGCCAGACCCAGCCAACCAGCCAGCCAGACCCAGCCAACCAGCCAGCCAACCAGCCAACCAACCAGCCAGCCAACCAGCCAGCCAACCAGCCAGCCAGCCAGCCAACCAGCCAACCAGCCAGCCAACTAGCCAGCCAGCAAGCCAGCCAACCAGCCATCCAGCCAACCAGCCAGCAACTAGCCAGCCAGCCAGCCAGACCCAGCCAACCAGCAGCCAGACCCAGCCAACCAGCCAGCAACCAGTCAACCAACCAGCCAGCCAGCCAGCCAGCCAGACCCAGCCAACCAACCAGCCAGCCAGCCAGCCAGCCAGCCAGACCCAGCCAACCAGCCATCCAGCCTGCCAGACCCAGCCAACCAGCCAGCCAGCCAGGGGTTATAAATGTTCTGGCCTGGCTGTGTGTGAGAGTGTTCCAGGCCCTCACAGACAGCGTGTGCTGCCCCACCTCCAGACACACAGGTGTGTGAGAGAGAACCTTCCAGAGAGGCAGCTTGTGGTCAGAGAGCTCTGTTGCTGCTGCTGCATGTTGAAGCTTGTTGTCAGAACTGCAGATGTCAGGAAGTCGCTGGACGAACGTTTGTAAGAGATGTTTGTCCCCAGCAGTTCAGACAACCTGGAGGTGAGGCAGGGCAGAGAGGCAGAGAGGCAGGGGAGGTGGTTGGGTAGTTTCATCTGTAGACATGCAGGACAAAAGCAGATGAGACAGTTGGTCACCATATGAGGCCAGGACTGACCTGACCAACACACACTCACACACACACACTCACACACACACACACCCACAAACACACACACACACACACACTCACACACTCACACACACACACACACACACACACACACACACACTCACACACACACACACACACTCACACAAGCTCTCCCTCTTTCTTAATGACAAGGTTTCTGCCTGCATCACTCTTGGTAGGTTTCCATGTGAAGTGTGTTAGTAGGGGGATTGTAAGTGGCAGCAGGCCAAACGTGTGTGTGTGTGTGTGTGTGTGTGTGTAGTAAGTGATGAGTGAGTGTGTGTGTGTAGTAAGTGATGAGTGAGTGTGTGTGTGTATGTGTAGTGGACGTGTGTGTGAGTTTGTAAGAGATGAAAGACTGAGCTGACTAGAGCTGCTCAGGTTTTTGGTGTGTTGCCCAGTCTGCTGCTGTCACCAGGGACTGGGGGGGGGGGGGGGGGCTGGGGGGGGGCTGGGGGGGGGGAGCACCAGGGGAGTCTTGGGGGGGACCAGGGGGCTGGGGGGGGGAGCACCAGGGGGAGGCTTGGGGGGGACCAGGGGGCTGGGGGGGGGGAGCACCAGGGAGGCTTGGGGGGGACCAGGGGGCTGGGGGGGGGGAGCACAGGGAGTCTTGGGGGGGACCAGGGGGCTGGGGGGGGGGAGCACCAGGGGAGGCTTGGGGGGGACCAGGGGGCTGGGGGGGGGGAGCACCAGGGGAGGCTTGGGGGGGACCAGGGGGACAATATGCAGAGATAAGGAGAGAGGAATAGAGAGAGAGCGAGAGAGAACCAGACCCAGCTGGTTCTAGCCCGTCACTATGGGGACACCAGAAGAGCCTCATCATCCATAGAGGAGGTCATTACTGTGGGATTCTGGGTAACCATGTGGGGGGAGACAGCGGCCAGCTTGTGGTCGAACACAGGAAGTTAGAGAGAGTCCACTTCTCCTCATAAACCTCCTTCAGCCTCCTGCCAAGATGGACTTTATCATCGCTGAGGTTCATGGTGTTGTAAGGAGACTGGAGTCAGCTCAGGGTACGGCTATTCTGGGAGCCTTAAGGTGACATCATCAGTCACATACTTATCTGACTCAGAGCTCTGTATAGAGAATTAAAGCTTTTATTGTTTCTCCCTACTCCTCCTTCCAGAAGAGGATAACCTCACATCACAGAATCGTCCTCCCCTATCCTCCCCTCCTCCCTTCCCTTCCACCCTGTCCCCCTCTCCTGCCCTCCCCTCCCCTCTCCTCCCCCCAGTTACAGGGAGGGAGGAACACAACAGCTTCAAAGACGACACAACAAAGACAAAGAGCTCCAGTGTTCTGGATCAGGACGTGTCATCTTATAAAACAAACGCACACCAACACACTGATCCACTTAGGGAGGAGAGGAGGGGAGAGAGGAGGGAGGGAGGATGGGAGGAGAGAGGAGGGAGGAGGGAGGGGAGAAAGGGAGGGAGGAGAGGAGGAGGAGGAGAGAGGAAGGGAGAGGAGGGAGGGAGGGGAGGAGGAGAGAGGGAGGGAGGAAGAGGAGGAGAGAGGAGGGAGGGAGGGAGGGAGAAGGAGCTGTTCTGTAGATCCTTGTAACTGTGAAAGAGGACCAAGGTTACCGAGGGTAGGAGAGAGAAAAAGGGGGAGAGAGAGGGTGAGGGAGGGTGAGGAGGGTGAGGGAGGGAGAGACAGAAATGTAGCAAGATTCCAAGAGAGCGGAAAGAATCCCGTGCTTGCTAACAGTTCGCTGGACTAATGGTTTTCAGATGTTGGCGACATCTTCTGTTCTGAAGCTCATAAAACATCACATCTCAGGGGAGGACAAATAACGGCAGGAATTTACTGCACAAAATCACAACTGGACTCAAACACAGCATCCATTAGAAATATGATTTTTTATGTTAGTCAAATAGAGCTGTTTGTCTTTGCCACAACTTCACAAAGCCTCAGACATGCTCATCCTGTCCTGCTGTCCACCTCTCTCAGCCTTCCTCCTCCTCCTCTTCTTCCTCTCCCTCCTCCTCCTCTCGTCTCCTCTTTCTTCACCTTCCACTCCGCCCTCCCTTCTCCTCTCATTCCACCTCTCTCTCCTCCCTCCTCCTTTCTCCTCTCCCTCCTCCCTTCTCCTCCTCCTCCCTCCCTCCTCCTCCTCTTCCTCCTCCTCTTCCTCCTCCTCCCTCCCCCCCCTCCTCCTCTCCTCTACAGTACTTTATGAGGGGGGGCTCTGTCTTTTTTCTTCCACTTCCTGTTCGTTCCGAGGGGACCTGTGTCTGGGACAGAGTGAGGTCATCTCACATCCTGACTGGAAAGATATCTGCTGCTCTACACTGGCCACAGTTAGCCAGCCAGTCAGCCAGTTAGCCAGTCAGCCAGCCAGCTTCAGGCTGGCTACATGCTACGCTACACAGGAGTGTAAAAACGTAACTTTAAACAAGAATGGTTTCCAGATCTGACCAGATCAGAAGACCCTGGTGAGGTCATCGTTCCCCAGCAACATGCCCCGCTGCAAACAGCCTTTTTATGAATGTGAAACTGCAGTAAAGCAAGTGAAACTGCTGTAAAGCAGGTGAACTCGGAACAAATGGATGAGCAATACAAGCTTGAGTTTGGTGGGGGGGTGGAAGACGGAGGGGGGAGGGAGGGGAGGGAGGGAGGGGAGGGGAGGGAGGGGAGGGACAGATGTTAAGACACTTGGCAGGGAGATTGAACTACCTGCCCACCTTGTCTGACCTCCTTCCTGCAGCTGGTAGCACATCAAGTCCAAAACACACAACAAGAGAGACAACCTGTGTGTGTGTGTGTGTGTGTGTGTGTGTGAGAGAGAGAGAGAGAGACAGGGACAGAGAGGGGAAACATGTCCAGCTGTCCTGCCTCTGGTCCCTCTCCTTTCCTGACGCTCGTACAGACGCTGTGGACTGGAGGACCACCCAGGAGTCAGAGCTAGAGAGAGTGTGTGTGTGTGTGTGTGTGTGTGTGTGTGTGTGTGTGTGGGGGGGGGTGGGGGGGTGGGGGGGGGGGATACATAGTACACACACAGTACATGCACATTGTGAGACCATGAGAGGCTGGTCCTCAGCAGGACAGTACCAAACAGTGCAAGGACACAACAAAACAAAACTCAATATTTATTAAGGGTCCAGGGGAGAATGAACAAAACAAGGGGTTGAACGGAAATCTTGGCCCTCGGCTCTGGGAAGGAAACTAGAAAAGTATTTAGTTCTAAACAACGTTCCAAACAGAAGTCTTCCTTTTCTCAGGGTTACTTATAACTCTAGGGACTGTCACTCACACCTCTTCCCAGGCATGGTTGGCCGGTAAGTGGTCCTCCTCCAGGTACAGGTAAGTATTCCTCCAGGTACAGGTAAGTATTCCTCCAGGTACAGGTAAGTATTCCTCCCGGTTGAGGTAAGTATTTCTCCAGGTGCGTAATCTTCTCCAGGTACAAAAAGCTCCCCAAACTCCACCAACACCTCCAGCAGGCAGGCTGCCCTGCTGACCAGGGACACCCCCCAAACTGCACACCAACACAGGCCGACTGAGCCTCTTTTCAATGCCTCCAGTTACTCAGGCAGTCATCAGCCTTCACCTGGGTTGAAGAGGCTGTGGAGAGGTGTGCCTTTGTCCAACTCTACCACCAGATGGGGTCATATCTGACCAAGGGTGGAGCCATGTCCTTCAGATGTAGCGCCCCTCCAGGACACAGCCTCTCATGACATCACCACACACATTCCAAAAATGTACACAACTATACATTCAAGTGTGTGTGTGTGTGTGTGTGGGTGGGTGGGTGTGTGCGTGCGTGCGTGTGTGTGCGTGTTGGAGGGTCAGTTTAGGTAGAGGGCATCAGGTGACCAGCTGTGTTTGTCTGCTATGCTGCTAGGAACACTGATCTGTCTCACCCTCTCTGATCTCTGTCTCACCCTCTCTGTCTCACCCTCTCTGATCTCTGTCTCACCCTCTCTGATCTCTGTCTCACCCTCTCTGTCTCACCCTCTCTGATCTCTGTCTCACCCTCTCTGTCTCACCCTCTCTGATCTCTGTCTCACCCTCTCTGTCTCACCCTCTCTGTCTCACCCTCTCTGATCTCTGTCTCACCCTCTCTGTCTCACCCTCTCTGTCTCACCCTCTCTGATCTCTGTCTCACCCTCTCTGATCTCTGTCTCACCCTCTCTGTCTCACCCTCTCTGTCTCACCCTCTCCGATCTCTGTCTCACCCTCTCTGTCTCACCCTCTCTGATCTCTCTGTCTCACCCTCTCTGATCTCTCTGTCTCACCCACTCTGATAGAGAGCTGTTGTCTGTGTGACCAAAGCATATTTAAGGTGTGTAGGGTCAGGGTGGTTGTGTGTGTGTGTGTGTGTGCGCCTGTGTGTGTGTGGTCTCACTGTGTGTGTGTGTTTGTGTGTGTGTGTGTGTGTGTGTGTGTTCGTCATGATCATGGGTTTTCTGCAGCTGTTTCTGTTTGAGGGTTGGAATCCGCAGCCACATGTCAGAGCAGGGAAAGACTTCATTAGCCTGTTAGCTTCCTTAGCCTGATAGCTTCATTAGCCTGCAATACTTCATTAGCCTGCTAGCTTCCTTAGCCTGATAGCTTCATTAGCCTGCAATACTTCATTAGCCTGCTAGCTTCCTTAGCCTGCTAGCTTCCTTAGCCTGCAATACTTCATTAGCCTGCTAGCTTCATTAGCCTGCAATACTTCATTAGCCTGCTAGCTTCATTAGCCTGCTAGCAACATAGCTCCGTCACTACATAAAGGCCTGGGTATCATACTACCTTCTCACCACAGCATCTGTGTGTTGTGTGTGTGGTATGTGTGTGTGTTGTGTGTGTGGTATGTGTGTGTGTGGTGTGTGTGCTGTGTGTGTACGTCTGAGCTGTAGACTAACATCAGGAACGCATGTGATTTACTTCCACAGGGCTGATGTAGGGCAAATTCCTACCCTGATCAGTCAAGTTCCCCTCACACACACACACACACACACACACACACACACACACACACACACACACACACACACACACACACACACACACACACACACACAGTCAAGCTCACACACAAACACACACACTAGGAGAGAGAGAGAGACAGAGACAGACAGACAGAGAGACAGAGAGGGGGCAGGAAGGCAGACAGACAGTAGAAAACAAACATCAATGTTCCTGCAGTTTTATTCAGCGGAAGGACTCCTTAGGCCAGGAAACCATGACGACAGTGATGAAGACACGGTGATGACTGTCCTAGTCTGACAGAGGTGCGAGACCCTGCGGAGCTGAGCTAACTGATGCCAGACACCTCACCGCTACATGCTAATCACTAGCTACATGCTAATCACTGACCATATGTTCCCTTCTCCTCCTCTTCCTCCTCTTCCTCCTCTTCCTCCTCCTTCTGCCAGGTTGTTCTCATGGTTACAGGACGAGTGTGATGCTTTCAGAGACGACTTCATGGCCCTTTGCTTAATAATAACCATTACTGAAATGCTAATGACAGATGTCCTTGACTCAGTAATTCCATGATGTCACTAGCAGACAATGACAGGCCTTTGGTCTGGCAGCTGGGCCTGTCCTAACCTGCTGCAGGGGAGACACTGGCTAGGTTGGTTTAAACTGGGCTAGGCTAGGCTAGGCTGGGCTAGGATAGTCTGGGATGGTCTATGCTATGCTATGCTAGGCTAGAATGAGCTAAGATAAAATAATCATAAATTGATCGCTAACACTCCCAATGGCATGGCCCAACATGCCCCCCCCCCCCCCCCCCCTCAGCCCTGCCACAACTTGACCTTTGACCCTGCCTCTTGTTTGCTTGTTAATTAAGGTCACTAACAGGATGGTGAGAGAGGTTGGCTTCACTGCTGGCCCAGACAGGGGGTCTGTCCGCATCATCTGTCCCTTCCAGCGACACCTCATGACCTCCCTGATCAACACTCCCTCCTCCCTCTCCAGCATCTGGGACGTCCATGGTAAAGGTAGGGTAAGTCCTGTTTTGGAGGAACTCTTTCTCAATCAAAAAATAAGATGCTCTGTCCCAGGGCTTTATTGAACGCGGCCAATCACTGCGTTCGTACGGAATGCTATGATTGGACGGCATTCAGACCAAATGCAATGGTTGGGTTTGTCTGTTGGTGTGTGAAACTTTCTGACCCACACATTTAAGTCTGGGTTGTTGGTCTAGGAAACACATATCTGGCGCCATCTGCAGGACGTGAAAGTCACTACAGGAGGAACTGCAGGAAGAAACCAGGTCAAATTTGGTTAGTGAGAGCGGATTTAAACAAGCCAGGGGTGACATTTTCTCTGAGGGGTTCAGCAGAGGGGCTGGAGACCTTTAGCTCGCTGTGTTATCCTTGCCTTGGTGTGGGCGGGGGGGAAGGGGAGGTTATCGGTGTGTTTTCTTGAGGGACCAGCAAGGAGGGCTTCCTCTGGGGGCTCAGGAGAACACGCCAAAAACAACAGGATGGAAAAACAGGGGGGAGGAGGGGGGGGGGAGAGAGGAGGAGTGAGAGAGGAGGGTGGGAGGACAGAAGAGGAGTGAAGAGGGAGAAGAGAAAAGAGGAGGAGGGGGAGGGAGGAGGTGGAGGAAGAGGAGAGGAGGAGGTGGAAGGTGAGGAGGGTGAGGGGAGTGAGGAGTCCCCATTCCTAGACTGAAACAGTGGTCCTGTTGTTTAGGGAACAGAGGGGAGAAGGACCCACACCTAGCATGGGGAGAGGGGGATGGTGAGAGGGAGAGAGAGAGTGAGAGGGGGGAGAGAGAGAGGGAGTGAGGGAGAGAGTGAGGGGGGGAGAGAGAGAGAGGGAGTGAGGGAGAGAAAGAGAGTGAGAGGAAGCAATGATGTGAAAGAGTGAGTGAGAGAGAGAGAGAGACAGAGAGAGAGAGTGAGAGAGAGAGAGAGAGAGAGAGAGAGGAGGGAGAGAGAGAGGAGGAGAGAGAGAGTGAGTGAGAGAGAGAGAGAGAGAGAGTGATTGAGAGAGAGAGAGGAGGAGAGAGAGAGAGTGGAGAGAGAGAGAGAGAGAGGAGGGAGAGAGAGAGGAGGAGAGAGAGTGAGTGAGAGAGAGAGTGATTGAGAGAGAGAGAGAGTGATTGAGAGAGAGAGAGAGGAGGGAGAGAGAGAGGAGGAGAGAGAGTGAGTGAGAGAGAGAGAGAGTGATTGAGAGAGAGAGAGAGTGATTGAGAGAGAGAGAGAGAGAGGAGGGAGGCCCTGGCTTAGTCAACAGAGACATTAGTGGGATTCCTCTGCTCAGAGTTAGAGAGGAAAAGGGTTCTGGCCTGGCTGAAACTAGGCCTTGTGAGGTGTGTGTGTGTGTGTGTGTGTGTGTGTGTGTGTGTGTGTGTGTGTGTGTGTGTGTGTGTGTGTGAGTGAGAGAGAGAGAGGTGTGTGTTTATGAGGGAGAGGATCCCGTGGGAAAGCAGAGAGTGCGTTTCCTGGAGGACCCCCCCCTTCCTCCCTCTCTCTTCCCCTTCCTCCCTCTCTCTCCCCCTCTCTCCCCCTCTCTCCCCCTCTTCCCTCTGCTCTGTACTACAGTGGGACTGTAGTGGGACTGTAGTACAGGTGGCTGAGCGGTTATGGAATCGGGCTAGTAATCAGAATGTCTCTGGTTCGATCTCTGGCTGTGCCAATGTGATGTTGTGTCCTTGAGCAAGGCACTTCACCCTACTTGCCTCAGAGGGGAATGTCCCTGTACTTACTGGAAGTCTCTCTGGATAAGAGGGTCTGCTCAATAACTAAGTGTAAAAATGTAAATGTTTTCAGTATTCATGTGACGCTGGTTTCCTGTGCACATTCCTCACTTCTCCAGAGTGTTATTGTTGGACCCGAGAGAAAGCTGACAGGCTCAACTTCACAGGGGTCCTCTACTCCTCTCTCCCTTCCCTTTCCTTTCCTTTCCTCTCCTCTCCTCTCTCCTCCCTCCCTCCTTCACTCCCTCCTTCTCCTCTCCTCTCTCCTCCCTCCTTCACTCCCTCCTTCTCCTCTCCTCTCCTCTCTCCTCCTCTCTCCCTTTCCTCTCCTCTCTCCTCCTCCCTCCCTCCCTCACTCCCTCCTTCTCCTCCCCTCCCTCCCCCCCTCCCTCCTTCTCCTCTACTCCTCTCTCCCTTTCCTTTCCTCTCCTCTCTCCTCCTCCCTCCTTCCCTCTCCTCCCTCCCTTTCCTTTCCTCTCCTCTCTTCTGTCCTCCTCCCTCTTTCCCTCTCATCCTCCCTCCCTCCTTCTCCTCTCCTCTCTCCTCCTCCCTCCCTCTCCTCCCTCCCTATCCTCCCTCCTTCTCCTCTCCTCTCTCCTCCCTTCCTCCATCTCTCTCTCCACCTCTCCCCTATCCTCTCCTCCTTCTCAACATCCAGACTAGCTTAATGCTAAACAGTCTGTCCAGCCTTTCAAGTTCATGAGCAGGACTAATATGAAGGTTTCTCTGTGTTGTACCAGCCTGTGTTGTACCAGCCTGTGTTGTACCAGCCTGTGTTGTACCAGCCTGTGTTGTACCAGCCTGTGTTGTATCAGCCTGTGTTGTACCAGCCTGTGTTGTATCAGCCTGTGTTGTACCAGCCTGTGTTGTACCAGCCTGTGTTGTACCAGCCTGTGTTGTATCAGCCTGTGTTGTACCAGCCTGTGTTGTACCAGCCTGTGTTGTACCAGCCTGTGTTGTATCAGCCTGTGTTGTACCAGCCTGTGTTGTACCAGCCTGTGTTGTATCAGCCTGTGTTGTACCAGCCTGTGTTGTACCAGCCTGTGTTGTACCAGCCTGTGTTGTACCAGCCTGTGTTGTACCAGCCTGTGTTGTATCAGCCTGTGTTGTACCAGCCTGTGTTGTACCAGCCTGTGTTGTACCAGCCTGTGTTGTACCAGCCTGTGTTGTATCAGCCTGTGTTGTGAACTGTTCATGTCAGTTTGTCTGTTAAGGTGACTTTCATCACATCTGCGCTCCATTCCACCCTGCCGTGAGTCTGTGTTGTGATTGGCTGCCATACAGGAAGTGAGCTCATCCACGGTGTTGGATGTTTGGACGACAGTCTGATGGTCCATGACAGTGGTAATAGACACTCACACACACACAGACGTATACACACTAACTCAAACACACACTGTTGTCTTTGAGGTTATGGGGTCTTGGTGGTCTTCACCAGCCGCTCTATAAAACAGCCTCTGGCTCCGTGTCAAGAGCAACACTTCTGTGGTTCTGTCTGTCTGCTGGGCTGTCTGCCCCCGATGGGACTTTGGGTTTACCCCTGAATGTGTGTCTGTGTGTGTGTATGTCAGTGTGTGCATGTCAGTGTGTGTGTGTGTAGATGTGTGGGTGTTTGTGTGTGTGGCCAGACATAAGATGAGATAATCCTCTTTTTTTTACACAATGGTATAATTTTAAGAGGTAGCTTGTCAAACGCAAGACAGGCAGACAGGCAGACAGGCAGACAAACAGACAGACAGACAGACAGACAGGCAGACAGACAGACAGGCAGACAGGCAGGCAGACAAGCAGACAGGCAGACATACAGACAGGCAGACAGACAGACAGGCAGACAGACAGACAGACAGGCAGACAGACAGACAGACAGACAGGCAGATAGGCAGGCAGGCAGACTGACATACAGACAGGCAGGCAGACAGGCTGACAGACAGGCAGACAGGCAGGCAGACAGGCAGACAGACAGGCAGACAGGCAGGCAGACAGGCAGACAGACAGGCAGACAGGCAGACAGACAGGCAGGCAGGCAGACAGGCAGACAGACAGGGTGACAGACAGGCAGACAGGCAGACAGACAGACAGACAGACAGACAGACAGACAGACAGACAGGCAGACAGACAGGCAGGCAGGCAGGCAGACAGGGTGGCAGGCAGGCAGGCAGGCAGGCAGGCAAACAGACAGGCAGGCAGGCAGACAGGCAAACAGACAGGCAGGCAGACAGGCAGGCAGACAGGCTGGGTCAGTAGCCTCTTCAGGTGATGTTATCACACACACGCAAATATGTAAATAGTGCCAGCCTCCATCATGGTGGAGCTCTCTTGGTGTGCATTTGTGTGTGTGGGTTGAGAAACATTTGATCTCTTCATGGAATTCCCCTGCAGGTGGTGCTATAGCCTGCAGTACACCGTTACATTTAACCATATCATCACATATCTGAGCGTTCCCAAGATGATGGGGGGGGGGGGGGGGGGGGGGGTTATTTACAGGCTCGGTTGTCGCAAGGGATTGTGGGTGTGTTGTACTGTCACGCTTGTTTGAATGTTTTATTAATGTTTAATTAATGTTGTTCGCGTGTTGCTGTTGAATGTTGTAGTTTTGTTCATGAGGTTTGTTAATGAATGTATTGTTGATGATATAACTGTGAACTACGCGTGATTTAATCACTTAGTTGGTATGGATATTTAAAGAGTTTATGTTTTGAGAGATATGTGCGGCCACGCGTCAAAAAGTGTTATTTAATGTCTTGACAATTAGCAAATTTATGAATATACTATGTTTTTCAACCACAACACAATCCACATAAATCAATTTCAGTGAAATCACCCAGTTATAGAGAACGTTCTCAGTGAAAGTGATCATTCTAACCTCCATCACACAGTAACAGATCAACTTTTATGACGAAGGGGCGCTCCTCTGCCGGAGGGCCTCTCATAAACAGGACTGTTACTGTGAAACCAGCCGGATGATTTGATCCCATCAGAAAGTTACACAACCACCGAACAAGTTTGGGCCAAGGACAGCAGAAACGTCCCTGTGTTTGCCCATGGCCTTTTAACAACGAACTCAACAATATTTTCAGAGTTTGTCATAACTATTCATGTTTTAAGAAACAGTAAGACTGGTATAGGACACGTTGCCAACTTGCTACAGTAATAGAAAAACACAAATCCTTAAATATGACAGAGTTCAGATGCATATTAGGAGTGCGCTTTGTTTGGCGCGTTGTGTGGAGATAAAACGCGGGTTTATCTAATGATCTGGCCTCCAAGGACAGACAGATAATAAAGATGAGATAATAAAAGGTGCGTCTGTGAGATGAATGAGGGGGGCAGAAGGGGGAAGATCCCGGTGCAGATCCCGCCTACCAGGGGGAGGCATGCTGCGTCAAACTATTCTCCTGTTCTCCAGCTGAACTGTGTTCTCCATCGTGTGTTCTCCATCCTGTGTTCTCCATCGTGTGTTCCTCACCACAGCAGCATGGACAGGTAAGAACCCTCATGCCAGTGTTTTATCGACACTGCTTCATCAGATTCTTCCTCCTAACGTCACCTTATGCGGGAGCTGCTGTTTGTTACTCCGGGGTGAATCTGATTTTTCGCTCGAACATCGGAGGGTTTTTAAAGCGATTTTCTGAAGATTCTGTGCGGATTTCTTTTTGGTGATTTGATGGATGAGCGGTTCTGCATGTTCCGCAGTCAGTCTGTAGTCAGTCTGCGGGGAGAGGGGCGCTGTTTGCAGACATGCAGACCAGATCTGGGCAGCAGGACAGACAGAACAGACAGAACAGACAGGACAGACGGCTGCTCCAGGGTGGGTCTCTGATCCGGACCCAGGGATGCGCACTGGCTCAGGAGGAGAGCCGTCTGCTCGGCTACAGGATGTCAACACACAGCAGTGTGGAGCAGAGCTGTGTGCAGAGTGTGTGTGTGCTGCTGTAGGGGAGTGTGTGTGTGCTGCTGTAGGGGAGTGTGTGTGTGCTACTGTAGGGGAGTGTGTGTGTGTGCTGTAGGGGAGTGTGTGTTGGTGTGAGGTGGAGGGGCACAGCTTTGTGTCTTTCACGAGCCACAACATAAACGGAAGAAAAAAACCAATGCAAACGTTGCCAAGATACTTGAATCTAGCAGGATATGAAGTGTTACAGCTGTAAATCATCTGAAAGCTCGAGTTTAAAAAACAAAACCATGTGAAGGAAACTATGTACCAGTCTTTAGGTTGTCAGGTTTCATCTGGAGGGGCACAGGCTGGTCTTATGGAATATTAATCACACCATCAATGTTTAAGGAGTTCCAGCTTTAGGAGTCCATCTCACACTTAAAAACATCCCCTCCCTCTCTCCTCTCCTCCCCTCCCTCTCTCCTCCTCTCTCTCCTCCCCTCTCCTCTCTCCTCCTCTCTCCTCCCCTCCCCCTCTCCTCTTCTCCCCTCTCCTCTCTCCTCTTCTCCCCTCTCCTCCCCTCCCTCTCTCCTCTCCTCCCCTCTCCTCTCTCCTCTTCTCCCCTCTCCTCCCCTCCTCTCTCCTCTCCTCCCCTCTCCTCTCCTCCTCTCTCCTTTCCTCCCCTCTCCTCCCCCTCCTCTCTCCTCTCCTCCCCTCTCCTCTCCTCCTCTCCCTCTCCTTTCTCCTCCCCCTCCCCTCCATCTCTCCACCCCTCTCCTCTCTCCTCCTCTCTCCTCCTCTCCTCCTCCTCTCTCCTCCAGGATGGAGGTGGTTCTGGACCAGTGGTTGTGGCCCCAGCAGTACTGGCTCCCTCCTGGGATCTCCTGGAGGGACATGGAGGTGGAGGGGGGAGGCCGGCAGCCTCGCCCCGGGACCTGCTGTACACCCTGCCCCTGGCCCTGGCCTTCATCGCCCTGCGCCATGTCTTCGGACAGGTGGGCTTAGGGGGGCAGGATGTGCCCCACTTCCTGTCTCTGTGTTTCTGGGGAGGTGGAGGTGGATGGACATCAGGCATCACCCAGATTAGCTGGCTGATTGGCTAACTGGCTGATTGGCTGATTGGCTGACTGGCTGATTGGCTGAGTGGCTGATTGGCTGACTGACTGATTGGCTGGCTGGCTTATTTGCTGACTGGGCTGATTGGCTGGCTGGTTGTGGTGACTGTGTTGCTGTCAGGGGACTAAGAACCTGCTAACACATGCAGTAAGTATGTTGTGTGTTGTGGGGGGGGGGGGGGAGTGTGAGGAGGGGAGTGTGTGTTTGCTAATATGTAAGAGGGACTTTGCTGTGTGTTTTGTGGGTGTGATTACAGTGTGTCTATATGTGTGTGAGTATCTGTATTTTGTGTGTGTGTGTGTGTGTCCAAGCGGATGCTTGCTTGGATGAGGTGCTCGTGGAGAGAGGCGGGGCTAAATTATGGAGGCGGGGGCTTAAGCATGGCAGGAATGTAAAACAGATCAAATGCAGTGTGTTTAGTTGGAAAGATACAACAGGTAGATAGGAACATCATATTTAGAATACTTTCCTTTATCAGGTTGTTAACAGGTTGGCTTGCATGACACATTCTGCTGTGTGCGTGTGTGTGTGTGTGTGGGTGTGTGTGTGTGTGTGTGTGTGTGTGTGTGTGTGTGTGTGTGTGTGTGTGTGTGCATGTGTATGTGTGTGTGTGTCTACACAGTGTAATCAGAGAACATTGTGACTGCATAATGATCATTGGTGACCTCTGTCTTATTTTGCTCCTCCTCCCCCCATCCCTCCTCTCCTCCTCTCCTCCTCCCCTCCTCTCCTCCTCCCCTCCAGGGTGATAGCTCTGCCCCTGAGCAGGCTGCTGGGTGTGAGGGACAGAGTGAGACTTCGACCCCCCCTGATACCCAGACTGGAGGCCATCTACCTCCAGAACAAGCAGCTACCCCCCCAGGTCAGTAACTACCCCCCCAGGTCAGTAACTACCCCCCCAGGTCAGTAACTACCCCCCCAGGTCAGTAACTACCCCCCCCAGGCCAGTAAACTACCCCCCTAGGTCAGTAACTACCCCCCCAGGTCAGTAACTACCCCCCCAGGTCAGTAACTACCCCCAGGCCAGTAACTACCCCCCTAGGTCAGTAACTACCCAGGAAGGTCTGTTGGCAGAGTTCAGGGAGAGTGAGTGCTGAGCTGTTGAAGGTGACGCTGCCTCAGGAACTCTGACAGGAAGTTAGATTTATGACTCACGGCTGCTGTAGCTACCAAGGTTGTTGATTAGCCAGAGCTTGTCATTTCCTTGACCTTTCTTTTCCTCACCTGCAGACAGACAGGTTCAGAGAGACAGGAGCAGACAGACAGGTAGAGACAGGAGCAGACAGACAGGTAGAGACAGGAGCAGACAGACAGGTAGAGACAGAGACAGGTGCAGTAAATGAGCAGCCCTCTCTGTGTTCTGCTGCTGTTGATCAGGTGAGCATGTGTGAACCTGCAGCTCTCTGGAGCTCAGCTCCCCTGAGAACACCTGTGGAGATGTAAACACATTAGCCACGCCCACCTCTGCTCTGAACCCTCTGAGACACCTGAATACAGGTGTGTCAGGTGTGTGTGTGTGTGTGGTGGTCTGTAGGTGTGTGAGATGTGTAGGTGTATGTGGTGTGTCAGGTGTGTGTGTGTGTGTCAGATGTGCGTGTGTGTGTGTGTGTGTCAGATATGTGTGATTCCTGGTTGATTTGCAAACCTCATTTCCATGAGGGCCTCAGATGATTCTGGAACTGTCTGACCACTCCCCCTCACTGATCATAGTGTGTGTCTGTCTGTGTGTGTGTGTGTGTGTGTGTGTGTGTGTGTGTGTGTGTGTCCAGGAGCAAGCTGCAGGCTCTGGGGCAGCAGTGTGCTCTGTCTCTCAGACAGATCCAGGCCTGGTTCAGACGCAGGAGAGGTCCAGGATCGACCGAGCTGCACCAGGAAGTTCTGCGAAGCCTCGTGAGTTTCCTCCTCAAAACTAGCTACACAAAAACACTACACAAACCAGCCGTACTACACAAAAACCACTACACAAACCCAGCAAGACTGCAGAAAAACACTACACAAACCAGCAAGACTGCAGAAAAACACTACACTAACCAGCAAGACTACACAAAAACACTACACAAACCAGCCGTACTACACAAAAACACTACACAAACCAGCAAGACTGCAGAAAAACACTACACAAACCAGCAAGACTGCAGAAAAACACTACACTAACCAGCAAGGACTACACAAAAACACTACACTAACCAGCAAGACTACACAAAAACACTACACAAACCAGCAAGACTGCACAAAAACACTACACAAACCAGCAAGACTACACAAAAAACACTACACAAACCAGCAAGACTACACAAAACACTACACAAACCAGCAAGACTACACAAAAACACTACACAAACCAGCCATGCTACACAAACTAGCACATAACACAGGAACTAGTTCTAAAACATTGATCTATGTGTCATCGCTATTAAAAGGTTTTAGTGGAGGTTTGACTCAAGGTGTGTGTGTGTTTGCAGGTGGAGGTTTGCGTTCTACCTGGTAGCGTTCGGGGCGGGTCTAATCTCCCTGGTCCAGGTGAGTCTGATCCTGAAGGATGATGGGAAACACCTGGTCTACTGATAACTGTTCTACAGACCCTGATAACTGTGTTCTACAGACCCTGATAACTGTGTTCTACAGACCCTGATAACTGTGTTCTACAGACCCTGATAACTGTGTTCTACAGACCCTGATAACTGTGTTCTACAGACCCTGATAACTGTGTTCTACAGACCCTGATTAACTGTGTTCTACAGACCCTGATAACTGTGTTCTACAGACCCTGCTAACTGTGTTCTACAGACCCTGATAACTGTGTTCTACAGAGAGTCTGTTGATCTAACTGAGTGTTTTCCTCACAGACCTCTTGGTTCTGGGATCATCGACAGTGTTGGCAGGACTATCCTAAACAGGTGAGCCTCCCTCCCTCCCTCCCTCCCTCCCTCTCTCCCTCCCTCCCTCCCTCCCTCCCTCCCTCCCTCCTCCCTCCCTCCCTCCCTCCCTCCCTCCCCTCCCTCCCTCCCTCCCTCCCTCCCTCCCTCCCTCCCTCCACATCCTCACCACTCACATCCATCTCTCCCCCATTTCTGCCCTTGCCCTCCTCACCCTCTCCTCCCCCCTTCCTCTCTCTCTCAGATAACATAACATCCTGACCTTACTTCAGGGGTCATGACCCCAAACCACACCTCTGTATGTAGACTCCTTCTGACGGTATTCCTGTCCACACACTCACACACCACACACTCACACACACGCTCACACACACGCTCACACAAAGAAGGGAGCAGGGGGTATGTCGAGATTTGAGAAAAGGGGGTGAGGAGAGAGAGAACAGCTTTGTGAACTTCCTGTTGTAAGTTCTGAAGAAGGCCTGAGGTCATTTCCTGTCAGAGCTGTTGCCACTTTATAGGAATGTTCTAAATACATCCTGGTTTTGAATGTTGGTGTTCAGGGTTAGGGGTCACTGTAGGGCTAGGGTCAATGTAGGGGTTAGGGTCACTGTAGGGGTTAGGGGGTCACTGTAGGGGTTTGGGTCATTCTCGGGGTTAGGTTGAAACTTGGATGATTTGATGATCTACTGTGGGGGACACTAACCTAAACATGATCTATTTAAGGTGTGTGATACTGACACACACACACACACACACCACACACACACACACACACACACACAAAGGAGTTTCCCCCAGGATTAATAAAGGATTCTGATTCTGATTCACACCACACATAAACACACACACACACACACACACACTAAAAGAAGACTGTGCCTTCTGCAAATGTTCAGCTTTGTCAACTCATGCTTGTCGGTGAAGTCAAGGTAGCTAGTTGCTAAGACAACCATCACCCGTGGTAACCGCTAACCCCCACCACCCCCACGCTGTAAAGACCCTGAGGCGTTTGTCTGTGTCGTGGTTGATGTTTACCATGGTGTTGTTGTCCGAAGCCCATTACTGGTATTACATCATGGAGCTCGGCTTCTATTGGTCGTTGTTAATGTGTGTCTCTGTGGATGTGAAAAGGAAGGTGAGGGTCACACACACACTCACACACACACACACGTGCACACACACACCTGTACACACCCACTGTGTCTCACTTTAGTCAGATATTAATAGTGATCTATGTTTGGTAGCTTATAACCTGTTTACTTTATTTCCTGCTTTAAAATGCTTAAAACGTTCCTGAAACCTGACCAGCTGTAACAGATCTCTTCCTGGTGCTAAAACAAACATTGTTTTAACACAAAGGATACGGTGTCACACCTCACTAAGACGCACACACACACACACACACACACACACACACACACACACACACACACACACACACACACACTCACACACCCTTCATTTAGGAAGAAGCCCAGGTAGATTAGATTCAACTGTATTGTTAGTGTGTGTTGTGTTGTGTCCAGGACTTTAAGGAACAGATCATCCATCACGTGGCGACCATCTTCCTCATCAGCTTTTCTTACTGTGCTAACTACGTGCGTGTTGGGACACTGGTGATGCTGGTGCATGACTCCTCTGACTTCCTGTTAGAGGTAAGACACACCTGACGCTACTTCCTGTTAGCGGTACAACAGTCTTTACACAGAAGCTGTGTAAAACACAATAGACATGTAGCTTTGGATGAAAGTGCTTAATGAATGACACAGTACTTCCTATTTGACTGTAAAGTAGTTGAAACATAACAATATATTGTATCACATCCTCATAAATCCTCATAATGTACACACCTAACTCTGTATGAAACCTAACACACACACACACACACATGCACTCGCACACACACACACACACACACACACACACACATACACACATGCCCTCACACACACACACACACACACACATTCAATCACACACACACACTCACACATACACACACACATTCAATCACACTCACACACACACATTCTCGCACACACACACTCACACACACACACACACACTGTTCTAATGGAGAGTGCCATCTTCACCAGTCTGCTAAGATGTTTAACTACGCTGGCTGGAGGAAGACATGTGACGTCCTGTTTGTGGTGTTTGCTCTGGTGTTCCTGGAGATAGTACCCTCCCTCTCCCTCCCTCTCCCTCTCCCTGCCTCCCTCCCCTCTCCCTCCCTCTCCCTCTCCCTGCCTCCCTCCCTCTCCCTGCCTCCCTCCCCTCTCCCTGCCTCTCTCCCTCTCCCTCTCCTCTCCCTGCCTCCCTCCCTCTCCCTCCCTCTCCCTGCCTCCCTCCCTCTCCCTCCCTCTCCCTGCCTCCCTCCCTCTCCCTCCCTCTCCCTCCCTCTCCCTGCCTCCCTCCCTCTCCCTCCCTCTCCCTCCCTCTCCCTGCCTCCCTCCCTCTCCCTCCCTCTCCCTGCCTCCCTCCCTCTCCCTCCCTCTCCCTGCCTCTCCCTGCCTCCCTCCCTCCCTCTCCCTGCCTCCCTCCCTCTCCCTGCCTCCCTCCCTCTCCCTCCCTCTCCCTTCTCCATATATAAATATGAGAATATATGATTTATGAGGATCATATACGTACCTAAACGGTCTATTTAGGATTTCACAGCCCTTCACTTGCTATGGAAAATACTTAGGAACAGTCGTCTGGAATATTGAATTAGAAATTGTCTTTATTTTATACTTTTAGATCAAATAGTTTGTTTATTTTAAATGTGGGATGAAGAGTCTGGTTGAATTGTGTGTAAACTATAAGCAAGGACAGACTTCACGAGAGATTAATAATTAATCATGAGATTTAGGAATGGGTCTGGCGCCCCCTAGTGAAGACACAGATAATCGTCTGCATGAGTGCAAGTCACGTGTTTTCCCCCTCTCACTGTATGAAGACATGGGATGGTAAATATCGCGAAACCTCGCGAGAATATCCCGGTGACGATAGAGAGAGGCTTGTTCTCTTCAGAGGGGGGTTGATCAAATGGCCTCATTAAGCTTTGTGCCTGTTACACTTTCCCTCATCTCTACTATCTAGTTAGCAGCTAGTTGGCTTGGTAGAGCTTTCCACACACCTGTTCAGGTAGACAGCAGTCATGTGACCTGAACAGCCATAACTACTGACACTAACGACCATGATGAATGTTTAAGAGTCTGTCTACTGTCAGAATCTACACACGTGATATTACACCTTCAGATTACTTAGTACACCATCAGATGACTTATTACACCTTCAGATGACTTAGTACACCTTCAGATGACTTACTACACCTTCAGATGACTTAGTACACCATCAGATGACTTATTACACCTTCAGATGACTTAGTACACCTTCAGATGACTTATTACACCTTCAGATGACTTATTACACCTTCAGATGACTTATTACACCTTCAGATGATTTACTACACTATCAGATGACTTAGTACACCATCAGATGACTTAGTAAACCTTCAGATGACTTAGTACACCTTCAGATGACTTATTACACCTTCAGATGACTTATTACACCTTCAGATGACTTAGTACACTATCAGATGACTTAGTACACCATCAGATGACTTAGTACACCTTCAGATGACTTAGTACACCTTCAGATGACTTAGTACACCTTCAGATGACTTAGTACACCATCAGATGACTTAGTACACCTTCAGATCAAATCAAATCAACATGTATTTGTATAGCCCTTTTTACAAGCAATGTCACAGAGGGCTTCACACAGATGACTTGGCCAGCGAGAATGTAGCTGCTGTTAAACGTTGTTAAGCGACGAAAAGTCTTAGAAAGCCGGTAACGTCTGTTTAAAGGACCTGTGTTTGTCTTTACTCTTCGTGTGGGGAGATTTAGACTAGAACCTAAATAATGATACAAAGACGTGAGACTGAATGACTATGTTGTTGCTAAACTTCACCGTGTTGTGCTTTCTTGGTTTGAAGACACGCCCGGTGTCTCACCGTAGGGTTGCACAGAGGACCGATTCAAATGCACTTAAAGGGCTGATCCACTGAACAACTCACTCTGATGGTTGTAAAGGGATGTTTGTTTTTTAATCAATTCAAAAACGTGATATCAAAACTGGAGACGCCATGGTTGTTGTGGCAGTGACATATGACTAGTCTTACCTGCATTCTTGTGTTTTTGTGTTCTATGACTTGAATGCACATTCCTGTAAGTTTGTTCACTCGATGGTCAGTTAAACACTCAATAAATGACTTATTGACTGACTGAATTCATGTTTCACAGCACGGAACTAGACAAAAGCATTAAATAGAGATCTTGGACTCTATAGTAAAGGAGTCAGGTGGCTGAGTGGTTAGGGAATCAGAATGAGGGTTGGTAATCAGAATGTTCGATTCCCGGCTGTGCCACATGTTGTGTCCATGGGCAAGGCACTTCACCCTACTTCCTTCAGGGGGGAAGGTCCCTGTACTTGATGTAAGTCTCATCTACTAAATGACTACATGCAAGTTCCACAAAACACCTTCCCCCACACAGGAAGTGTGGAGGGAATCAGAAAGGTTGCGTTTCCTGTCACGTGACCTCTCGTACCGTGACGGCCCCTCGGACGGGTACAGGGCAGGGCAGGGCGTCGTCCACCTGGATGCAGAGGTCGATGTACGGGTCGAGGAGCAGCATGGTGGGCAGGGCTGTGTTGATCCTGCGCTCCCCCAGCAGGAACACCTGCCCCCTCACCGTGGCACAGCCACCAAAGAACTTCCTGTCCAGACACTCCTCCTCCAGGAGGGTCCACTCATCTGTCTCCACGTCCAGACGCATCGCCTGGCCTCCGAACACGTAGAGGGCGCCGTTGAGCTCGGTGGCCAGAAGATCGTACCTGGGTGAGGAGAAATGATGTCAGCTTAGAGCAGGGATCACCAATCCTGGTCCTCGAGGGTCGCTGTCCTGACAGTTTTCGATGTTTCCCTGCTTCAGCACACCTGATTCTAATGAATGGGTCGTCATCAAGCTCTGTGGAAGCCTCATAATGACGCTTTATTTGAATCAGGTGTGCTGGAGCAGGGAAACATCTAGAACCTCGAGGACCAGGATTGGTGATCCCTGGCTTAGAGCATTCCAGTTAACCTGATGAATCCTGTCACTCTACTGACAAACTGCAGCTGTTTTTACTCTGGTTCAGGTATAATAAATATGCGTTTATATAGCCATTGTATCGCACCATGTCTTTCTATCATCGCAACAGGCACTAGACTGTGACTCCTCCCACCTTGGCGAGGGACAGTAAGACACCACATCCCATTGGTCCTCCTCCGGCCTATAGCGCTGCACCCCACTGTACGCCTCCCCGAACTCGTCCAATCCGCACGCCACGTACACGCATCCTCCCAGCGCGGCGCAGCCGGCTCTCTCCACCGCCACCACCATGGGGCTCCGCCCCTCCCAGGCCTCGGCCCCCAGGACCAGCCTCTCCACGTCAACCACGGGGCCCTGGTCCATGCTGCCTCCCAGGACAAACAGCTCCTGGCCCAGCCCCACAGAGCAGTGGGAGTGCCTGGATCTTCCCAGGGCCGGCCCGTCCTCCCAGCGCTCGCTCCCGGTCCGGTAGCACCTGACCCAGTCCACGCTGTACCACACCACCTCATCACGGAAGTTCCCCCCTGTCACCACCACACTGTCCCCTGAGAGAGGAACACAGCAAGGACACGGAGGAACACACTGGCATCAGACTGAACACACACACAACTGAACACACACACAACTGAACACAACTGAACACACACACCACACACATCACACACACAACTGAACACACACACCTATCACACAACTGAACACACACACCACACTCATCACACACACAACTGAACACACACACCACACACATCACACACAACTGAACACAACTGAACGCTGAACTTTTCTTTACCTACAGCAGCGACAGAGTACTGGGTTAGGTTCCTCCTCAGCAGGGGGGCACAGCTCTGCCAGCGGCTGCTGCCAGGGTGGAAGCGATAGAGGACCTGCTGCTCCTGATCATGAGGTCCTCCCAGGACGTACAGGGTCTCCCTGGAGCGGGTTCGAGGCAGGGAGCGTCCGGCCGCCCAGCATGCTGGGAAATGCTGGTTCAGTTTACCCAGGAGTCTGGCTCTGGGGTCAGAACCTGTGAGGCGGGTCAGCAGGTCGCTGAGGTAAGGCAGGGTCAATCCCTCCGGACGCACCAGCTCCACCAGATCCAGGAAGTCACCCTCTCGGCTGGGGTCGAAGGTCGCCCAGCGCAGGATCACCTCCAGGGCCAGGTCCTCTCGAGGGAGGTTGAGGTCGTCGCTGGCGAGGAGGTCGGCCACGCTGTCTTTGGACAGGAGGAGGAAGTCCTGGTCGGAGGTGAGGGCAGGGAGGTGTGTTAGGACGACCTCCCTGGCAGCCCTGTAGAGCTCCAGGCAGCACCTCTGCCAGGCGAAGCCCATCATGCCCAGGCAGTTACTGAGGTGAAGCTCTCTCTCCAGGAACTTACAGCACAGCAGCCTGGCTCTCTCCAGCTGCAGGAAGTCGGCCGTCTCCAGCAGCTTCAGGACGTTGTCACGGCTCACAGGAAGTCGTGAAGTCTGCACATGCTCCATCAGAACCCTGAACTGGGCCACGCCCACCTCTTTGATCTCCACGTGACGCTCGCCGCTCTCCCTGCCGCCCCCGTAGAAGAGAGCTCGGAAGTACGGGCTGCGGCGAGCGAGCTGCTCACGGTTCACCAAGAAAGACTCCGCCTCCACCTGCACGACCGCGTCCGGTACGGCATCTTCCTCTTCCTCCTCCTCAGATGAAGAGGCGTCCTGGTGCTTCAGTGGAGATGAGGGTGAATAGCCGTCTGCTCTGGACGCTGTGCTGCAGGCCATGTAAGCAGAACACAGAGCTGCTCTCCTCCTGGCTGCTCTGCTGTCTGATATTATTAGTTCCCTCAGTCCAGACTGGCCTGGCTGCTGCTGCTGCTGACATTAGAATGAGGTCACTTTAAAAAGCAGCTGCTAAATATAACCAGACCAATAAGACCATATGGAAACATCCAGAATAGAACCTAAATTACTTTACATAAGTATTTCATTTAAGTTGACTTTTTAGAAATATTAAGTTTGAAATTAATGTTTTTGTTGTTGTGTTTTCTTATGTAAAAGGACTTTTAAATTTATGTACATTTAGGAAGTTATAATGTCGATCCCTGTTGGCCCAAGTTTGATTGATCCACCAGAACTGAGTCAGAATAACAGCATTAAAATAGGATACATTAACTTAAATGCTTAATGTTTTTACATGTAATGGCGAGAAACTGATAATTCTGATTAAAAACACAGTTATAAGGAAGGAAACTAAACTAGCTCATGATCCCATATGGAATTCTAGATCACTAAGTAGTTAAACAGGTAAACATCTTTGATCTGTCAAAGTAAGAACCTCCACTAACAAGAAGGTCAATACAGCCTTTGAAAACACAAGACAATTGATCCAGTTAATCATGGCAATTAGCTACTAATGATATGTTTGCTTGTTGGGTTGGTAGTCATCTTGGATTACAGTCAAACCTGTCACTTTAGACAGTTTAAATGTATTCATTGTCTCTGTTTAATTTAAAAGACAAATACTCTTAGGTGTTGTCCTTTATTTGTGTGTGAAGTATTGGGAACCAATCCTCATTTAGTTTCGGTCTGAAAGTTTAATTTGTGTTTTGTTTTGATAATAAAGTGGAAGAAAAGTGGATGAATTCTTCTGTTGAACTGTCTTGAGGTTAATACTGTACATGTTTTACAAAGAGACCTATTTACAGGATATTCTGAAGTCCTGTAAGACTTTAAGGAACTTCTAGTTTCAGTACAGATCAACAGAACAGCAGTACAAACTCACTCTTTCAGTGAAAGAATATTTCTAATTACATCCGCTTACATTTAAATTCTGTTGCAGCTTGAAAACGGATGCTTCAAAAGCTCTTTTCATGCGGGAAAAGAACCCAGCTGATAACGATCTGTGCTGAGCGACTCTAACATCTGCAGAGCTGGGTGGGTCTGCGAGAACCTGTGTGTGTGTGTGTGTGTGTGTGTGTGTGTGTGTGTGTGTGTGTGTGTGTGTGTGTGGAGCACCAGTCAGGCATAACTGTAAATGTCTACGATTGAACAAAGACACACTTGATTATGATTCTAGACCTCATTTGAAGTTTGTACGTCTTTTTCAAAGTAGCTCACCTGTTGAATAATGTCTTCAATCTGATGGATCTGAGTCATGATTATAATGTGATTCCATTTATCATCATTAAATATAAGATGCCCTGCCTCTAATGTGAGGCAGCTGCTCTGCCTCTAATGTGGGTCAGCTGCTCTGCCTCTAATGTGAGGCAGCTGCTCTGCCTCTAATGTGAGTCAGCAGCTCTGCCTCCAGGCCCTGCAGCTCTGCCTCTAATGTGAGTCAGCAGCTCTGCCTCCAGGCCCTGCAGCTCTGCCTCTAATGTGAGTCAGCAGCTCTGCCTCCAGGCCCTGCAGCTTTGCCTCTAATGTGAGTCAGCAGCTCTGCCTCCAGGCCCTGCAGCTCTGCCTCTAATGTGAGTCAGCAGCTCTGCCTCCAGGCCCTGCAGCTCTGCCTCTAATGTGAGTCAGCAGCGCTGCCTCCAGGCCCTGCAGACAGAGGCTGGAGAGACAGACTATAATCCGTGTAACAGAACCCAGAAATCTGACAAGAGGAGTGAGGTCAAGGAAGTGAGCCAACAGCTAAGAGACTCCCAGGCCTCTCTCCCCCTCTCCCCCCTCTCCCCCCTCCCTGGCTCCCCACAGTGTTTAACTGTGTCAATGGAACATGTACAACCTGAAGGTTTTAAGTGAGGGATCCATGTTGAAGTGTCCATCTGAACATGTGATTCAGTACATGGAGGGATTTCTGCTGTTTACTTTTTTACTAAACAAGCTTTCCTTGTGATCTTTATCAGGGCGGAGCAGAGGTGCTTTGGGTCGGCATGGGTCCTTCTTGAGATTATTTCATGACAGTTAAACAGTATTTTAAATCCAGTTTAAGACTTTGTCCACCGAGGTGTGGGAGGTGGGTTTTGGAGATTGTTCCTGGATCATCGCGGATGGGAGGGGGGGGGGGTTAGGAGGAGAACAGGAGGCTGGAGGGTGGGGGGGGGGTAGGAGGAGAACAGGAGGCTGGAGGGTGGGGGGGGGGGGTAGGAGGAGAACAGGAGGCTGGAGGGTGGGGGGGGTTAGGAGGAGAACAGGAGGCTGGAGGGTGGGGGGGGTTAGGAGGAGAACAGGAGGCTGGAGGGTGGGGGGGTTAGGAGGAGAACAGGAGGCTGGAGGGTGGGGGGGTGGGGAATTAGGAGGAGAACAGGAGGCTGGAGGGTGGGGGGGGGGGGTTAGGAGGAGAACAGGAGGCTGGAGGGTGGGGGGGGGGGTTAGGAGGAGAACAGGAGGCTGGAGGCTGGGGGGGAGGCTGGGGGGGAGGCTGGGGGGGAGGCTGGGGGGGAGGCTGGGGGGGCTGATGTGTGTCCGCCCACTAGCAGGTGGAACAAATACCGCCGCTCTCTGCGGTAAAACCGTCCATGTGTCTTTATTCAGTCTGCAGAGATCCGCTGGAAACAGACCGGCCAACATCGGCCAACATCGGTCCAGACTGCATTCAGGTAAGTAACAACTTTAACCGTGTTTTGGAGAAAGTTTCACCGTTTGTTTCACCGTTTGTTTCCTGTGAAAAAAGCGAAGAAAAAAAAGCGTTAAAATAACCGAGAATAAAGAAGCTGCAAGAACTAAACATGAACAACTGGGGACTTTTTAACATGTTAAGAGTTAACAGATTCAAAACAGATTTGTATTTTCATCTGAAGTAAGGCCTCCTTTAAAACAAAGAACACCCTCCTTATATAGTGTGGAAATGTCAGGCTATCTTTCTGGATCAGTGCTGGGATATTGAGTTTGTTCTCCATGGTTCCTGCTGTTCTTTTAAAGATGTAATTCTTCCCTTTTCTCATGAGAAAAGCCGCACCTGTTATTGTGTGAGCGTCCTTCTGGTTTAAATGACACCAGGCTCAGTATTATTATAACCCTGCAGGCGAAAACACCTTTATAGAAAGATGATTCTCACTGTGCAGATTATATAGATACCATCAAATTTTGGTGATGAATGATTTGATGTCCATGAAGTGGTAAAGATGTATTGTTCTTTACTTTTGTCCCCCCAACTTTATTCTAAGACAGCAGATTTAGTGTTAGATCTCAGATGAGGACAGTGGGATGAATCATTTGAGACTGCTGCAGTGACTCAGCCATCATGGAGAAGAAGTCTGGATCTGAGCAGAGCAGCTCAACATGCTTCAAGGTTGTTATCGTGGTCTTCTTCTTCATCTTCCTCATCATCGGACTCATTCTTGGCGTCTTGGCTTGTGAGTTTGTCAGCTGTGTTACTAACACGTGGTTTAGTTCATGCTGCAAGTCACCTGTGACGCTACACAATGCTGGAATTAACACTTTAGTAAGATCCATACTGATTATAACGCTGTGTAACGCTGTGTGTGATTGGAGGATGCTGTTGAGTGACAGCGTGCGCTTGGAGGAGGTTGATGACTGACCACGTGTGATTGGAGGAGGTTGTTAACTCACAGTGTGTGATTGGTCTGTAAGCGTACCTGGTGCAGGAGGAACATTACTTCATGGAGACGGTTAAACTGAAGGGTCTGAAATACTCCCCTGACCTCCAGACTGACTCCTCCCCCTTCTTCCTCATCCTGTCTGCCATCATCAAGTCCAAGGTAGGACGTCCTGACCTTTGACCCCCCGGTGTCCCTCTGGTTAAAAGTGTTTGAATGAAATGTAAACACTGCCCTCTTCTTCCAGATGAAGGAGGTGTTCGTTATTTCGTCTATACAACATCACTATGAAGAATGCAATATCATTGCCTACGGGTGAGTTCATGTTCCACTGTTCCACCCCAAACTCCCTGTGTGTTCTTAAAGCACATCCTCATTAAAGTTCCCTCATCAGGAACATCAACGAGGAGGTGATGGTGACGTTCAGGCTGGTGTTCAGGCTGTCTAAGATGCAGACATACACAGATGCTGACCTCCAGGACATGCTGAGGGCTGGACTGGCAGCCATGCTGCAGGGGAAGGTTGTGGCTGTGCCTGGCTTTGGAGAGATCAAGGCCATCACCCTCCTGGGTACTGGAGCTCTCCTCCTCCTCCTCCTCCTCTTCCTCCTCCTCCTCTCCTCCCTCCTCAAGGATCTGTGTAGTAGATATGGTGATGATAAAAACAGATGTTGAGTGTAAAACAAATGAAGCTGTTTTATGTGAGTTGTCGAGGTTAAATAAGTGATGATTCAGATGTGAAATGATTCAGAGGTGAAATGATTCAGAGGTGAAATGATTCAGAGGTGAAATGATTCAGAGGGGAAATGATTCAGAGGTGAAATGATTCAGAGGTGAAATGATTCAGAGGTGAAATGGTTCAGAGGTGAAATGGTAATGAGTAGCTCTCCAATACAAGCTGTCCTCATCAACATCTTCACCTTCTAACTGTCAGATTCACAAGCTCTTCCTGTAAAGACCCTGCATGTTAACTTGTGTTGTTGTGTTGGTGCACAGCTCAAGTGTCTGTGTGTTTCCTGTTTCCTGTCTCCAGGAGCCAATGGGAAGTCTTTCTTTGCCATCGGAGACGCCATGAGTGAGTGTGTGTTCGTCCTCAATTCCTGATGTTGTAAAAACAGCTCCTGGTATCAAGTTTATCATCCTGTCAATCTGACGCCCCCCTGCCCCTCCCCCTTCCCCCTCCCCCTCCCCAGCCAGGTGTCCTAGCAACACCTTCACCTGTGATAGCGGGGAGTGTATCACCAAGGTCAACCCTGAGTGTGACTCTCAGCTGGACTGTGCAGACGGCTCCGATGAGGCCCGCTGTAGTGAGTGACCTCTGACCTCTCTGATTCCAGTCATTGCAACCCAGGGGTTAAAGGGTGACCTCAGTGGAAGGGCGGATCAAGAGATTGACTTATCAACCCTCTCCCCACATCATTTTGGATCAATTGTGAATAAACTGCTGTATTAACACATCCTCTCTCTCTCTCTTTCTCTCTCTCTCTCTCTCCCTCTCTCTCTCTCTCTCTCTCCCTCCCTCCCTCTCTCTCTCTCTCTCTCTCTCTCTCTCTCTCTCTCTCTCTCTCTCCTCCCTCTCCCTCTCTCTGTCTCCCCCCTCCCCCAGGCTGTGGGTCCCGCCCAGCCATGGGCACCAGGGTGGTTGGGGGGGAGGATGCTCGGCCAGGAGAGCTGCCCTGGCAGGTGAGCCTGAGGCTGCATGGACGACACACCTGTGGAGCCTCCATCATCAGCAACACCTGGCTGGTCAGCGCTGCCCACTGCTTCGAGAAGTGAGCCCCCCCCCTTCAGCCCCCTGACCCCCCCCTCCAGCCCCCTGACCCCCCTCTCCAGCCCCCTGACCCCCCTCCAGCCCCCTGACCCCCTTTATTTGCATTCGTTGTTCACTTGTGGTTCTTTGTCTGGATGTCTCTCCCCCTCACCTCTCCCCCTCACCTCTCCCCCTCCGATCATCCAGAGACAAAGACCCTAGTGTGTGGACAGCGTTGGTGGGGGCCAGCTTGGTGTCTGGGGAGCAGACTGAGGCGTCTGTCATCAACATCAAGACCCTGACGGTGTCTCCACACTACAACTCCCAGACCACGGACTTCGACGTGACGGTCCTGGAGCTGGAGCGACCCCTGACCTTCAGCAGCCACGTCCAGCCTGTCTGCATCCCTGCCCCCTCTCACGTGTTCGTACCTGGGAAGAACTGTGTGGTGTCCGGCTGGGGGGCTCTCAACCAACACACCAGTAAGACCCCCCAACCTGCCCACCGTCTGCTTCACTGAGGCAGGATCCACACCTGGACACCTGGACCTAGTTACCTCCCTGGTTATGAGAGTGATGCTTTGAGGGAGTCAGGTGGCTGAGCGGTTAGGGAATCGGGGTGGTAATCAGAAGGTTGCCGGTTTGATTCCCGGCCGCGACACGTGACGTTGTGTCCTTGGGCAAGGCACTTCACCCCACTTGCCTCAGGGGGAATGTCCCTGTCCTTACTGTCAGTCTCTCTGGATAAGAGCGTCTGATCAGTGACTAGATGTAAATGTAAACATCCTGTATTCTGTTAGCTGTCAGTTTGAGTGCAGGGGTTGTGGGCAGGGGGGGATTTGAACCTGCTGTTCTACAGTCAAACCCTCTAACCACTAAGCTGCGCTGCAGGTGACGTCCCCCCCACCCTGCAGAAGGCCGTGGTGAAGCTCATCGACTCCAAGGTGTGCAACATGAGCAGCGTCTACAGAGGAGCCATCACACACAACATGATGTGTGCTGGATTCCTGCAGGGCAAGGTGGACTCCTGTCAGGTCAGAACACACAACACTGTGTGTGTGTTTCCATGTGTGTGTGTTTCCATGTGTATTTATGTGTGTGTTGGTTTCCATGTGTGTGTTTCCATGTGTGTGTGTTTCCGTGTGTATTTATGTGTGTTTTGGTTTCCATGTGTGTTTATGTGTGTGTGTCTCGTGTGTGTGTCCTCCCGTCCTGTAGGGGGACTCTGGAGGTCCTCTGGTGTGTGAGGAGGCTCCAGGGAGGTTCTTCCTGGCAGGGGTGGTGAGCTGGGGGGTGGGCTGTGCCCAGATCAACCGTCCTGGGGTTTACTCCAGGGTCACTCAGCTGAGGAGCTGGATCCTGACTCAGACCTCAGTCGACCTGGTCCCTGGTCCAGCCCCTGCCCCAGCCCCAGCCCCGCCCCTGCCCCCAACCCCAACCCCAACCCTAGCCCCTTCCCCAATCCTGCCCCTGGCCCCACCCCCGACCCTTCCTCCACCCTCACCACCGACTCCAGACCTGCTTCCCGCCGTTACCAAGACAACAGTGAAACCCCCCGCTGTGATGATGCTAGCTGACCCGCCCATACCTGGTAGTGTAGCCCCGCCCCCTCTGTTCCTGCACCTGACACCTGCCATCCCCTTCCTGTCTGTGTGTACGCTGGTTGTCATGCAGACTGCTCTGTTGTTGTCACGGCAGCGGCGAACTGCAGCGGGAATTTCCGTTGTGGGGCGGAGACGTGCATCAGCAAGATGAACCCTGAGTGTGACGGAGAGTCAGACTGTCCCAACCAGGAGGACGAGAGGAACTGTGGTGAGGGTCATCACCATGGAAACACTGCTGACGACTGACATGCTGTCATACTGATGTGAGACCACAGCTCAGGAGCAGAGAGGTCAAAGGTCACGACCAGGCGCTGTGTCCCCTCAGAATGTGGCGTGCGTCCGTCGGGGGGCTCCAGGATCGTGGGCGGGGTCACGGCACGGCGGGGGGAGTGGCCTTGGATCGGCAGCCTGCAGTACCAGAGACAACATCGCTGTGGTGCCACACTGGTGCATCACAAGTGGCTACTGACAGCTGCACACTGCTTCAGGAGGTACACACACACACACACACACACACTGCTTCAGGAGGTACACACACACACACTGCTTCAGGAGGTACACACACACACACACTGCTTCAGGAGGTACACACACACACACACACACACACACACACACACACTCACATACTGCTTCACCCTGAAACCAAGAAAGTGTACAGAGATGTTTTACTGAGTCTCCCTCCCCCTCCTCCCCTCCCCCTCCCCTCCCAGTGACCATGGTCCGGCCGGCTGGGGGGTCAGCCTGGGCTCCGTGCTGCGCTCAGGTGTGGGGGCCCTGGTCATCCCCATCCAGAGGGTCATCCTCCACCCCAGCTTCAACAGCTCCACCATGAACCATGACCTGGCCCTGCTGGAGCTGGCTGTCCCAGCCCCCCGCTCCTACACCATCCAGGCAGCCTGCCTGCCCTCCCCTGTCCACCGCTTCCTCAAGACCGCGGAGTGCTACATCGCTGGCTGGGGCTCCATGAAGGAGGGGGGTGAGCTGGGATCTCCCGAGAGGGGGGGGGGTGGTTAGGGAATCAGAAGGTTGCCAGTTCTAATTCCTGGCCGTGCCAACATGACGTTGTGCCCTTGGAAGAGGCACTTCACTGTTGAATCTGACCCCAGGTCTGTCCTCTCAGGTTCTCTGACCAACCTGCTGCAGAAAGCTGCGGTGAACATCATCGACCAGGCTGACTGCCAGCAGGCCTACAGCGGTGGACTGAGCCCCACCATGATGTGTGCTGGCTTCATGGAGGGAGGGAAGGACACGTGTCTGGTACGACACACACACACACACACACACACAGGTTACACATTGTCTGAGATTATATTACCTTTCCACCAAACCTGCTCTCTCCCCTCTCTTCCTTCTCTTCCCTCTCCCTTCTCTTCCTTCTATCCCCTCTCTCCTCCCCCCTCTTCCCTCTCCCCCTCCCTAAGCTGCTTATGTAACCAAGTCAGCTCAAAAGCATTCCTGTCCCAGGATCTCACCCAGGTTCAGATGACATTCTCCTCTCTGGAGCTTTGCTGACTGTGCGCCCTCCCTCCCTCCCTCCCTCCCTCCCTCCCTCTACCCTCTTTGTTGCCATTCCCTCTCCCCCCCCCCCCCCCCCCCATCTCCCAGTCGAGGTAACTTGTTGGCAGTCTTCTCTGGTGGAGATGTGAGGCAGAAGATGCCAGCCAGTGAGGTTCACCTAGTGAGGGAGCGAGGGGGAGAGAGAGGGAGGCGATAAGAGAGAGAGAGAGAGAGAGAGAGAGAGAGAGAGGACCATGAGGGGTGAGGAGGAGACAGAGTGGGCAGATGAACAGAGTTGTGGTGGAAGGTGTGTTTCATTGTGTCTGTTTCTCCTCAACACAGGGGGATTCAGGAGGCCCCCTGACCTGTCGAGAGCTCTCTGGACCCTGGTTCGTTGCCGGGGTGACGAGCTGGGGTTACGGCTGTGGGCGGAGCGGCTTCCCAGGAGTGTACACGCGTGTGACGGCCATCAGAGACTGGATCTCCTCCCACCTGCCCTTCTAACCATGGAGCTCCTTGCCCAGGCCTCCCTCCAGCAGCTCCCCAGGACAGTGTGTCCCTGGGGGGGCATCAGGTGTCCTGTGTCCAGCCTGGGACCCAGAGACAGCCCGTCCCACTCGCTGGAGAAACGCAGCCCCACCAGAGGATGGGGTCCTGGACTGTGTCACCGGACTGACCTTCTGAACACTTCCATTACACTCAGCATACTAGTGGGTAACTGTGTATTTATTTGACTGTATTTATTGTGGTGACTGATATGTAACTTTACCAGAAGCAACTTTTATTTTATTTTTTGTGAGGGTTTAGAAATATATGCATTTCATTTATTGGTCTTTAAGCTGCTGTTATTGTTTGTAGTTTTTTTAATTATTGAACAGTTCTCCTGACAACTTCCTGACGTCTGACATGAATTGAACGGACTACAGATCCCATGATAGGTATAAGAACCCAGATGTACCTAAAAAGAACAGGGAACTCCATCTTCGACGATCCGGCAATTTATTTACTTTTCATTCGTGAAAAATACATTTTTAGTGAGTCACACAAACGTATCATTCCAACAACATCCTTGAGTGTTCAGAAGGCTTCCTTCTCTGCCTCCTGCCACAAAGCCAAGAGAGATAAAGAGCAGTAGAAAGCAAACTAAAGGTTTTCCCAGTAATATGAACTGTAGATCACACAAAGAAATAAAGGTCATCTTCTCAGTGTGTTGCTCTGCAGAGCTTGATACCAGCAGCCAGACAGGACTGGAGTCTCAGTCTCTGATACGAGACTCGTACAGTTAAGAAAACCATCATGTGATTCTGATGCTGGAAGACAGAAGATTGGGACAGGAAGGAACAAAGAGAGCTTTCTTTGACACTGGTGTTTCTCACTTTAAGTCAACATGCACACACACACACACACACGATAAACTAACAATGGTCACAGCTGGCACAGTTTTCCAAGGGCAGAGTTACAGTTAGAGCACAATAGATTCAGCCATGTTGTTACGTCATAACAATTGTCCAAATTCATCAACTCTCCTGACACAAAAAAAAAAACAACAACAAAAACAATAATCCTTCTCCATGTGTGTTGCGGTTCCTTATAACAAGGATCATGTCCTTTAGGTATGACTGAGGCTCGTCCACAGGCACTGGTGACCTGGTGACCTGGCCATGTCCGCTGGGATGATGGAGACACACGTGCTGTGTTATCCTCAGGTCACCTCCAGACATCCTGCGCCTGCGGAGCTGAAGGGAGGTCAGGAGGTCACGAGGTCAGATGCGTGCCCTCTCCCTCTGCAGTCTGGAGTTGTAGGCACGCGACACGGTGTTCCAGGCATCCATGTACCGATCCATGCACATGGCGATGCATTTCTGCAGGAGAGAAGCATTGAGCATTAGACTATCCACCACAACCCCCATGCATGCTCTGTACTGAGAAGACCACATGTTGAACCCATCCAGACTGAATCCTCACCTGTTCTGAGTTGTCCAGGGTGCCCCCAGGTTTACCTATGCACTTCTTGAAACATTTATCTGTCATTCTCTGCAAGAGAAAAGGGGGAAAAAACGATCAGTAAATAGTCACTTGATTAATCGTCCTCGTTATCTATGCTCAGGGTCTACATAGGAGAAAAATCTGTTTATAAAAATCTTAAATTCCGGTTTTAGTGATATTGACTCGTGATTCAGAAGGCTGCATTACAGTGTTGATACAGAGATGGGAACTCAGGTTAGTGGCTACTCCACCATGTACTTTAAGTCATATTGAACGCAATATTCCACACTAAACTGTTAGTTGAGTATTATATAGTACATGAATGACAGGTATATCATTAAATAACGTCAGTAAAGGTTGTCTTGGTTACCTGCAGTAACTCCTGAGCATTAGCTACAGCTATCTGGACCTTCACTTGCTCCATTATGGTCCCAGTGTCCATCTTCCCAGAACCAGCAGCCGAGGAAAAATCTGAACCAAACCCGTCCATGTTTGATAGTGGAAAATATCGATATCTGTTAAAATATCGATATCTGTTAAGATAAGTAGTAAAACTATAAATTTACACGTGGATGTAACTCCTGCAGCTCGATGCCCTTGACAGAACCGGAACTTCACACACGTCACTTCCTGTAGGCGGATTCAGGTGTCAATTTTTTATTAATGAATGGTTTGTGTTGTATTTGTGTTGGAAAGTCTTTCAATCTTCATATTTTGTTGTAATAATTTTTTTTAAGCATTCTTGATTTATTCAAGGAGAATGAATCTTATAAGACAACGGGTCACTAATGGAAATTCCGAAAGATTTAGTCATCGTTTAAGAAACTTGCATCCACTTTCTATAACATAATTCTCTACATTTATGATATATTGATCCAGGAGAAAGTGTCGAAAAATAAATCCTTCGAAATGTTACCATGTGCTAGTTATTTTACTTCCGGATGTCTTCACTAAAATATTTCTTTCCTTCCATTTGCTACCTACCTACTACGTAATCTATCATCCGTGATACCCAACTATTGTAGTAATCGTTTTATTTCATTTTTTTTTTGGTAGCATTATTAAAACAAAGTTAATGTATTTTTCTGTATTGGCGGTTAAAAAAGCATGTTGCCATGGTGATAGAGAACGCTCTGAAGCTAACTAGCATAGTTAGCATCTGTTAATGCTGAACCGACAAGTTACCTGCCTCTAACTACTGCATATCGGTGGATATTTCTCTGAAATGGTAACATATAACGTTTTTTATTTCATGGTAAAGATAAGCAATTTCAATGTCAATGTAGATCGATGGCGTAGCTCGATAATAATATTGTATTAGTAGAGTTAGCTTTAGCTAGCTAGCGCTAGGCTGTACATTCACCTGCTGCTGCTGGCTTGTTAGATATCGTGTCTTTATTTATATTTATTTCTAGTTAATTAACAGTAAGTTCATTAACAGTAGTTAGCTGGCGTGGTTTAGTTTAGCAGTTATGAAGCTAATTAATAAAATCACATTATCAGCAAGCTCTCATCTATAGTGTAAGGCTAGATTTATGGGATTCAAGATGTTATTATGTACTAGTTTTCATCTTTCGTCAACACTTCTTCATAAAGTTAAGTCGCTAATTGGTGTTTAATTTATCTGTAGTTCGTTTTTTTTTACTTTGTTATTATCTTAATTGTTGGGAAGGATAAAACACAAATATAACGTTATCCGTCATTTTAAAGGCCGACAGGTGGCGCTGTTGTCACTCTGCTTTGTCATTCTGCTTTGTTATAAGGCTGCCAGCCTGGCTTCAGCATGTTACTGCAGGGGCTACATCTGTTATTGGCCTTTCACCTGTATCACTGTGCAGATCCAGCATGTTTTCTGTCTGATATCATTGGTTCATGACTCATCATGATTGTATCTGACTCCTCAGAACAACTAATGAATGATTGTCTGTATTCAGCAGAGCTTCGAATCACATCCAAATCCGTCTGCTGATTCAGTCTAAGTTGCTTTCTTTCATAAAGTTGGTCTGTATCTTGTATCCTTCAGCTCCTCTGTATGTGTGTCTCTGTCTGTGGTGGAAATATTGATCTGCCTCAGTTGTTATAAGGCAGCATGAAATGTTTCCATAGGCAGCCCAGTGAACAGCATGTGTCTGAGAATCTGGGGCTGATGTTTTGTTTCCCAGTAAAGGTTGAAAGGGAAAACCGTGTGTATGTGCGTCTTTGGTGGACCTGCCGTCACATCCGACTCTGTGCAGTGAAGCTGTTTGTTGGTTTAGAATCACAGTTTAATTTTTTTTTTTGAAGAAATCATCAACATTATAAAAAGAAAATTAAGCTGTACAGTGTGGGCAGTTTTTGTCCAGTTATTGTGTCATAAAGTCATCTGCCTGTAGCAAATGAAAACAGTAATCTAACCCTTCCAGGGCTGGTGCACCTGCTGGGATCCAGAGGCTCACTGTAACCTAGAACAACCATCTTTTTCATCCACACTGTCTCCTCTGCCCTGGCTTGTTGGTGAAGGGCTGCTCTTATTCGTTTAAAAGATGCTTTTATCTAAAGCCATGTAGAAGTCAAGGATCAAAAGAGTATAGCTGCTAATAGTATTCCAGAGGTTAGACTGAAGGACTAGCAGAGGAACTGAACACAGTAGCATGTCACCAGACCTGGTGTGACAGCAGCAGCTCAGTCACAGCTGCTCTGTAATGAAGGAGGATCCAGAGGACCTGCTGGTGTCTCTCAGTGTGTCCAGGTTCA
>CM059312.1:7992500-8107500 GCA_030340665.1 Neosalanx taihuensis | reverse complement strand
GACAGAGTCATTCTTATTCAGACAGGCTATATGATGTCAGAGATGACATCACTCCCTCCAGACAGGCTATATGATGTCAGAGGTGACATCACTCCTCCAGACAGGCTATATGACGTCAGAGGTGACATCACTCCCTCCAGACAGGCTATATGACGTCAGAGGTGACATCACTCCCTCCAGACAGGCTATATGACGTCAGAGGTGACATCACTCCCTCCAGACAGGCTATATGACGTCAGAGGTGACATCACTCCCTCCCAGACAGGCTATATGACGTCAGAGGTGACATCACTCCCTCCCTGCTGTATCTGGGTTAGTAGCAGTCAGGTTCCCCTGGTGTGTTCAGGTGGTGTGATTAAAGATGGCAGTGTTGACCTGCTACTGCTCTGATGTTCCCCAGCCTCCCACCGACCTCTAGCCTCCCTTCCTGGAGAGGCTGGGCTCTAACGAGGCTGGTCTCTAACGAGGCCAGGAGGCTGGTCTCTAACGAGGCCTGGGGGATTGGCAGGCGTCACCTTGGTTACGCAGACTGTGGGTTTACAGGAAGGCTTTTCTTTGAAGGCTGAAGATCTGATGATGATGATGATGATGATGATGATGATGTTGATGATGTTGAAGGTTCTGTTGGTCCACAGGTCAGACAGGAAAGATCCTCAACTCCATCTCAGCTGCTGGCTTCCTGGTCTCTGCCCTGCAGATGGTGAGAGTTCATCACCCCCCCCTCCCCCCCCCTCCCTCTCCCCCCCCCCTCCCTCTCCCCCCCCTCCCAGTGTAGTATTAGTCAGGTAAGATGACACAGCTTCTTGTGTTGGAGCTGCTCATCACAGCTGACACCAGCAACCCTCCTTCAGTCCTCCTGACTCCACCCCCTCGGACAGGGGGCGTGGCCTCACACAACCACTCAAATTAGGAAGCAGGCTGCCAAATCCTTAACACACACACACACACACACACACACAGGCTACGCTGGGCTGGTTATTACCATGACCAGTAGCGCCTGGGTTGTGGCACTGCATTCTGATAAGTAACGTACGTGTGTGTGTGTAGCAGTGTGTGTGTGTTCCTAATCAGAAAGAGACAGTCCTAGTAGGCAAGATTGTTGTAGACACACACACACACACACACACACACACACACATCCTCTCCAGATATCCATGTCCTCTACTAATCAAGGTTAACCGGCCCAACCACCCCCACTCTTCTCTTATCACCCCCTCCTCCCCCTCCCTCTCCCTCCCCTACCCTCCAGGCCCCCAGATGCATGCTGGGCCGTCTCTGTAGTCTGATCCTGTGTGCCTGACTGTCTTCCTCCTGGTTCTGTCCCTCAGTTCAGTCTGGACCAGGCCAACGCTGAGGGAGTTCTACGAGGTTTACAGAGGAGTGGTGACTGAGTACCCTGTGAGTGACTTCATGCTACGTGGGTTAGCGCTCTCTCACACCCAGAAGAAGTGATCGGTCATGTTAGCATGCTAATAGTTCTTCTTTCCACTGGAGAAAACAGTGAGACAGCATTTTTTTATTCAGACAGCTTTAGATTCAGATCTGCCACCACCCTTCTCCTCCACCTGTGCGTGTGGTGTGTGTGGTGTGTGTGGTGTGTGTGTGTGTGTGGTGTGTGTGTGTGTGGTGTGTGTGTGGTGTGTGTGTGTACTCACAGGGTCTCCCTCCACCACCTCTCCCTTGGTGTTGCGGACCACCAGAACCAGCTGAGCTTGGAAGGTGATGATCAGAACTGGACCCTGCTCCATCATCTTCCCCATGGCCAGCTGACACACACACACACACATAAACAGAGACACACACAGACACACAGACACACACATAAACAGAGACACACACACAGACACACACACACAGAAACAGAGACACACACACATACACACACACACACACACAGGGACAGAGACACACAGAGAGAGAGAGAGAGAGAGAGAGAGAGAAGAGAGAGAGAGAGAGAGACACACACACACAGACACACACACAAACACACACACACACACACAGAAACACACACACAGGGACACACACACAGGTGTGTTAGAGCTGTTTCTGTGTGAGTCCTGCTGCTTCAGTGTCTCCAGGTCTGTGGGGGTGAACTCACATCCAGGTTGTCCACATCCAGGATCCTGGAGTGGAACTGCAGCCCCATAGCTTTGGCCTGCTGGATAGGATGAGCCATCTGACTATAGGTCTGGGAGAGAGAGGGGGGGGGGAGTTAGGAGAGCAGCTGGCAGACAAGCAGACTGCAGTGAGCTGGTGCAGGTGAGGGGAACTTACTGCCTCATAGCACCAATCCTTCAGAACCTCCAGCTCTCCTCGGATCATGGCCTACACAAACACACACACACACACAAACACACACACACACACACACACACACACACACACACACACACACACACACACACACACACACACACACACACACACACACACACACACACACACACACACACAGGGCGAGGTGAGAGAGGAAGAGAGACAAGTAAAGAACAACCTCCCTCCCCCCCTCTCCCTCCCTCCCCCCCCTCACCCTCTCCCTCCTCTCCTCCCGCCCTCCCCCCCCTCCCTCCCCCCCTCTCCCTCCCTCACCTCCAGGATGTTGGGGATGATGTCAGCCTCACACTGCTTCAGGAAGCAGTCCTTGTCGAACGAGGGGTCCACCTTCAGGATCTCAGTCAGGACCTCCGACATCTCCGTCTTAGAGAACAGCCCCCCTGCAGACAGAGGTTACCGTGGTTACCCGTGGACAGGGTCAGGTTACCGTGGTTACCAGCGCTGGGATGGACCCGGTCAGGTCAGGTTACCTAGGAGATCGGTCATCTTGTCTGTTACGGCACGAGAAGCTCGGATGAGGGCGTTGTCACTCTCATCATACTTCATCTTCATCTCAAAGAACCCTGAGATGGGGGAGGAGGAGAGGGGGAGGAGGAGAGGGAGGAGGAGATGGGGAGGAGAGGGGGAGAGGAGGATGAGGGACAAAGGAGAAGGCTTTGAGGTTTTAATCCCCAGTGACATCACACACACATCTCTACATGTGATGTTTATGAATTGAACATACAGCCCTCTGCTGGCCAGGCAGGGTATGACAGCAGCCAGAATGATAGATGATAAAAAGATGGCCACTGCATCATATCTACAAAAAGCTAGAAGCCAAGAAAACATGGCTAAAGTAATGAATGTCAGTACTTACTGTTGAAAACCACATTGTTGTCCTTGAAGTCCTTCCACTGCTGGAACCACTTGGAGTCTTTGTGCAGAACTATACCCATCGCTTCCCTGGTAGAGAACACAGATTAGAACTACAAACATGGATTCCTTTGAAAATAACACATATTCAAACTACAAACATGGGCTTTTTGATAGGAGACACAGATTATGCCCTGACCCAACACACACACACACACACACACACACACAGACGTACTCGTTGGCCTCGAAGACCTTGTTTTCGTCTCCGTGGCCCTTTGAGGAGAACTCTGTCCTCTTCCTCAGCCTGGCAGGGGGGCGATAGGAGCCGCTGTGACCCAGAACATCCATCTCCTTCTTCACACTCTCCATACCCTGGGGGGGAGGGGGGGAGGGGTTACTCAGAGAACAGAAAATGAGGGGGAGAGGTTTACTCTAGGTCACCATATGATTGAGGCAAAACCTGGATTTAGAACCAGGAATTAGAACCAGCAGGTGGAACCAGCAGGCAGAACCAGGAGGTGGAACCAGAAGGTAGAAACAGCAGGTGGAACCAGCAGGTGGAACCAGCAGGTGGAACCAGGAGGTGGAACCAGGAGGTGGAACCAGAAGGTAGAACCAGCAGGTGGAACCAGCAGGTGGAACCAGCAGGTGGAACCAGGAGGTGGAACCAGAAGGTAGAACCAGCAGGTGGAACCAGCAGGTGGAACCAGCAGGTAGAACCAGCGGGTAGAACCAGCAGGGGGCTTCTCACCTGGGATATGGCCCTGAAGGCTCCAGTCTTCCCCAGCTTCTCTCCGCTCTTGGACACGGTCTCTGCTGAAGACTTGGCCGCCTCCTCCACTCCTTCCTTGATCTTCTTTCCCAGGTCTGTACGGCTGACCTCCTCCAGCCCCTGAACACACACACACACACACACACACACACACACAGAGACACACAGAGACACACACACACAGAGACACACACACACACAGAGTCAGAGTTCCAGTAGGCAGCTCTGCTCCAGACTCAGATCAGATCAGTCTGTGTTGTGAGATGTTCCTCAGATGTTCCTCAGATGTTCCTCAGATGTTCCTCCCTCACCTCCTTCACCGTCTCAGATAAACTCCCCAGCTTCTTCTTCAGAACGTCGGACGTCTTCACTGTTTCAGACTCGATGGTTTTCTACAACAGAAAAACTCCTTCATTCACAGAGCAGAAAGACTCCCACAACATCAACAACTTAGTCATGTTAGCAGATGCTCTTATCCAGAGCGACTTACAGGAAGTACAGGGACAAGTAGGGTGAAGTGCCTTGCCCAAGGACACAACGTCACAACGTTGACACAGCCGGGGTTTGAACCAGGTACCTTCTGGTTACTAACCCAACATGACATCATCCAACACTCACATATTTTTTCCGCGCCTGCTTCAGCGCCTCGGAGTCCTCCAGCTTTTTGGCTTCTTCACGGAACTTCTTGATGCTTTCCTTCATCTCTTTGTTCTTGCTGAGTTCCTGTTTCAGACCCTCCAGGAACTCCCCCAGGAAGCCTCTCCTGGCTCCTCCCCCCGCTCCTGTCCCTCGGCCAGAAGAGTAACGCACCTGCAGGGAGAACGGGAGTTCTGAACAAACTGAACAAAGATTTCCGGGGAGTAAAAATGAGGTTCTGAGCCGTCAGTTAAGGAACAGGTGAGTGAGGGAGCGATGCAGGCAGGTTGATGGTGAAGTGAAGGTTTCACCTGTGAGGAGCTGGTGATGGAGCCACATATCCTGAAGATATGAGGTCTGTTGTGCAGGAGGCGCTGTGATGGACTGGAGAGCAGCAACCCTCTTCTGATGCACAGCTGGAGAGAGAGAGAGAGACAGAGAGAGAGAGAGAGAGAGAGAGAGAGAGAGAGAGAGGGAGAGAGAGAGGGAGAGGGAGAGAGAGAGAGAGGGAGAGGGAGAGAGAGAGAGACATAGAGAGAGATAGAGAGACAGAGAGAGAGAGAGACAGTGAGAGAGAGAGAGAGAGAGAGAGAGGGGAGAGGGAGAGAGAGACAGAGAGAGAGAGAGGGAGAGGGAGAGACATAGAGAGAGAGATAGAGAGACAGAGAGACAGAGAGATAGAGAGAGAGAGACAGAGAGAGAGAGAGAGAGAGAGAGAGAGGGAGAGGGAGAGACATAGAGAGAGAGACATAGAGAGAGAGAGAGAGAGAGAGAGAGAGAGAGAGGGAGAGGGAGAGACATAGAGAGAGAGATAGAGAGACAGAGAGACAGAGAGATAGAGAGAGACAAGGAGAGAGAGAGAGAGAGAGAGAGAGAGAGAGAGAGGAAACAAATTAACTTTGCACACAAAAACACAAACCCGATGCTTGTATACAAATAACGACCTTGCGTTTCGATGATTTGTTTACAATCTAAATAAGATGTCAAAGTATAACTAGTCTGGGTTCTTACAGTGCTGCTGGTTACAGATATCTTAACTATAGATGGTTCTACAAAGCATCTAGATAGCTGATTAACACATGTAAACCTAACTGTGTCCATCCAGAACATCAGTAATGTCATTAAACAGGATTTCTTCACTGAATAATAACATTATGTGTCTGTGGTTGAAGGCCCACACCGGCATGGGGCTCCATTCAATCCCAACTTTCTTCCCGGTCTCAATGTCATTTATTCGGCATCGTCACATCTAGTTGTTGGGTCGAAAGTTTACATATTCACAGATCTTATATTAAATGTGGCATCTTTTACGGTTTTCTTAAAGATAAAAGCTCAAACGTGATGAAATTGACAGCTCACCTGGTAACACTGACACAAGGAGGCCGCCATCTTGGTTGCAATGCCTGTGACCTTTTTCCGGTGACCTCGTGACGTAGGTTTGGGGGGGGCGTGGTCTAAAGGTCAGCCCATACTAATGAGCAGCATGCGACTGCTTCTTATGACAAATAATTGCTTTATAAAACCACATCCATCCACAAATGAACGATTTAAACAATATACAATTATATATACATACATATCTGAACATTATCTTTAATTTGGGATGATTTAATTAATATTTTTACTACAAGTCCCACATTTTAGACTTTAGAAAAAACACCAGAAAACACAAATGTCAAATGTTGATATTTATTTATCAAAACACCTTATACAACAAAGGCAACTGACTTGGGAATAACACGTAAAAGAAAAGGAAATTAAAAAGTTTGGTCACTAAAAATTACAGGATGTAGGGGTGGAGGGAGTGTGTCTACATACACACCTGAACCACAAAACATCTAACAAAGTAATATCTGGAAAACTGGACAGTAATGCAATCTACAACTAATCGACAGGGTCGGGTCGGACCAATCCGGTGTTTTTAGGGGGGGGGATCATGCGTTCCTGTCGATCCTGACGTCGATCTCTCTTCCGTTCAGTCGGTATCCATTCATGGTGCGACACGCTCGCTCTGCAGTCTCAGGATTATCGAAGCGGACGACGCCACAACCCTTAGACTTCCCGTTCTCCATCTTGATGTCGGCGTACTGAACGATCCCTACAGACGCAGATGAGACAACAGTAGAACAGATGAGCACAGTACAGCAACATGCAGTCTCTGAAGCTCCAAGCTACACTCAGACTCCCAGACAGCTGGGATCAGCTCTGCTGCAGAGGCAAGACGTGGCTGGAACTCACCGCAGGTGTTGAAAGTATCCTTCAGCATCTTCCAGGTGAAGTCAAATGGCAGCTGTGAGAGACAGAGAGACTCATGAGTGAATGGCTTCTGCTTCTCCTCATCCAACATTTAAATAACCTCCAGACTGAAATGGTCTGTATGATGAGCTGCACACTTAACTCAACCTGGATGCATTTCAAAGCAGGACTTGCGATCAAACACTCACGTTTCTGACGAAGATCTGGCATCCTTTCCTGGGATTGGCCCCCCCAGGCCCTGGGCCTCCGGCCCCAGCACCCCCGAAGGAGTTCCCTCCGAACCCTCCTCTCTCTAGGTCAGCTGGGCGGTCGAACTGCCCCCCGCCCACTCCAGCCGCCCCCATCCGGTCCATGGACGACCCCATGCGGTCGATCCCGGCGGTGGGGAAGCGGTCGATGCCAGAAGACCCCATGCGGTCAAAGCTGGATCCCATCCGGTCCATCCCGGAGTTCATGCGGTCCATCCCCATGGGAGAGGTGAAGTCCAGACCTCCTCCTCCTCCTCCTCCACCTCCTCCGCTCATGCGGTCCAGACTGGACGGGCCAAGGCGGTCGAACCCAGCCGGGCCCAGGCGATCCACACTGGAGGTCATCCGGTCCAGACCGGAGCCCAGACGCTCCATACCTGGCCCAAGACGCTCCATCCCTGAGCCCATCCGGTCGAAGCCAGACCCCAGTCTGTCCAGGTCAGACACACGATCCATCCTCTCCATTCCTCCGCCCAAACGATCCATACCTCCACCCAGTCGATCCATACCCAGGGAGTTACCTGAGAGGAAAGCAGAGGTGTTCAACAGAAACGTCCACCTGCCCTCCTGAGAGCACAGAGCTTCTTCCAGACAGACAGAAGGAGGAACAGAAGGAGGAACACAGGAGACACTCACCCATTCCTCGATCAAACGAGTCGCCAAAAGTATTGCGAGGCATGATGTCGTTCCGACCAAACTCCCGGTCGAAAGCACCGCCAATCCCACCGCGCTCCATATCTGACAAGCAAACCAAAAAAACAAGACTTTTTCAACTGAACTTTCCAGAAGGAGGAGAAGTTACTTCCTGAGGAGAAGCAGCGTGTCACTTCCTGTCTTACCGCTCATCCTGCCCATGCCAGACGGCCCAAAGCGATCCATGTTGTTGTTGTTGATCCCGCCTCCTCCAAAGTTATCCATTCCTGACAAAACAGCATCAACACAAACAGACCAATGAGAGCCCTTCAGGGAGCACATGATGGAGAACATACAGCTGGATCATGTCTCTCCTCCCCTCTGGGATCCACAGGGACCCTGTACCTACCTCCCATCCTGCCCATGCCTCCGAAACCCATGCCGTCCATTCCTAAAAACCAAGACAACACAGTGACATCAGCAGTGATATTAAACACACACACACACACACAACAAAGACGTATATGAACAGTGTTTCATCTTAAACTTCCAGGTGGGACATCTGTGTTAGTTGGCAGTGTACTGCAGATGGATCAGGGATCAGGACTGTGTGTGTGTTTTGTTCTAGGATCTTGTCTGTATGGAGGTCTAGTGTACCTGGCCGGTCCATTCCTCCAGGACCCATGTTCCCCATCCCGCCCCCTCCTCCTCCACCACGGTTCAGCTGGGTGGCGTCGATAGGCTGGCCCCCAGGCCCCAGACCCAGGCCGATCCCACTCAGACCACCTGGAGGACACAAACACCTCAACTAAACTGACAGCAGTAGGGGGAACTAGGAAGTAGGGAGGGGTACTGAGAGGGGTCACTTACGAGGGAGAGCCGGGGGTCTCTCTGGGGGAGCGAAGTCACCTTTAGGTAGAGACTTCTCATCCTGAAACACAGATACCTCTGATCAGACAGCTAGCTTGGATTACATCACGGTCTGGGTGTGTTTGGGGGCGGGGCCTCTAGTTTTTGAGGGGCGGAGCCTCTAATGTTACTCACCAGTTTAACATGCATGACTCTGTTGAAAAGCAGCTGGCCGTTGAACATGGCTGAGGGTCCCGTCAAGGAGCAACATGGAAGCCGTATCACATATTACCTTTGAATAAACTACACACACACACAAATCATACCTACACACACACGTCCTCCACACACACACACTTGAGAGGATACAGACAGCCTGAACAGCTTCGATGGGCATGTCGAAGGTGACAGTCCCCATGCCTCTGCTCTTGCCATCCTTGTCCTCCAGGATGTCCGCCCTCACCACCATGCCCGCCATGCCAAACACCTCCTTCAGCTTCTTCCAGCCCACCTTGTAGTCCAGCTGCAGAAACAACATGGAGGACAGCAGCCCAGTCAGCGACACCCTGCCTGAGGCACCACAGCTCAGGAAGTCATTCACATCAGGCTTCTGCTAGCTGAAAACAAGAGTCAACGACAAATGATGACGTGTTTCTTTGTGGTTGTGGAGAGAGAATACTGTGTTTATGTGTACAAACAGGAGAGTGTGTGTGTGTGTGTGTACAAGCCAGAAAGTGTGTGTGTGTGGCATTCTGAACTCCCGTACGTTGGCCACGAAGATGGTGCTGCCAATCTTCCCAGCCTGGAGGCCGTGGATGATGTCGTTGGGGATGCTGGGGTTGTTCATGAGACTGGGAGGGATGTTAACCACAGGCGGGGCACCTGGCCCAGGCCCCATCCTCTCCATACCCATCCTCTCCATACCCATACGGTCCATACCCATACGGTCCATACCCATACGGTCCATGCCCATACGGTCCATGTTCATGCCCATGTTCATGTTGCCCATGTTACCCATGTTCATGCCACCGTGACCTCCAGGGGGTCCGCCACCGTTACCTCCCCCAGCTCTGCGAGCATCCCTCTGGGCGATGATGCCATCTGGGTCCTGGGAGGAGGGAGGGAGAGTGGAGGGTGAGCTTGGGGGTTAGAGAACGGGTTACATTTACATTTAGTAGGACGCTCTTATCCAGAGCAACTTGCAGGGTGAAGTGCCTTGGACCCACACAAGGTCATGTTGGCACAGCCTGACCTTCTGTGTCACATGACCCCTGAAGGTCAAACAGCCCTCAGGTGAGCTTACCTCTTTGACCTTGAGAGGACGTCCATTCAGGTTGTGCTTGTTCACTTTCTCTACAGCTTTCTTCATCAGATCCTCGGTCCTGAACTCAACCACCCTGAAGACAGAAAGCTCCGTCAACGCCGCTGCCCACACACACACCAGCTAGCCCAGAAACACATCACATGGCTGGGGGGGAGAATACTCACGCGCATCCCTTCGTTGGTGGAAGACAGCGAGAAAACCGGACCAAGACATCCGACGAAAGTTCAAGACAAGATCATTCAAGTTAGAAATCAGTTGTGGTAAATGGAGGAGAGAAAATGTGTGATCCCACCCCACAGGTACAACATTAAATAAAAGACAAGGCAAGTTATTATAGATATTTAACCTACACAAAGCAATACAGTCTGGGCTTTTTATAAATTCTTACCTCTTACAAAATCGCTAGGAAACCAGACAACATTACAGAAAGCACAAGTAGTCAATCTTAAAAGCACTCCCAAGTTTCCAACTCAAAGACCAGGAGGATCCTAACCAATAGGAGGGCTTCCTTGGAGAGCTACTGGAAATATGTGACCCACACACCGGAGTCTAGGCATCATGCTTCGTGTGACGGCGATACAACAGCCCTGTTACAGCGCCCCCTAGGGTACCAACACGACCAGCAGAGGGACGTAGCTAGCTACTGCTCACAGGCGACAGGCTACGGAAAACACAGTCGCCCAATCAGGACGCAGGAGAAGCTGAGTTCAGCGCCACAAAAGATTCAGCGGACGCCGCCCTGCGCACACCTCTCTCACCCCACAGGATCTCCCTCCAGAACCATGTCCTACTCAAGGCATTTAACACAACATCCCCCACAACAACAATTGAAAGTTTTTAAGTATATTAAGTCAAGCTGACAAACACAGGTTCGTCTATGTTTGGGGTAGTTTTTTTTTTTTTTGGTCCACTTACCCTTGACTTGCCGTCTGCGTCCATTAAGTGTTCCACGTACGTAACCTCACCCACTACAAATCAGAGTCCAGACGAGACACACCAGAGGAGAGAAGCCAACAGAACAAGGGGGGTTTAGAGCAGAGGGAACACAGCAGGGGGGCCGGGTGGGGATAGCGGGCTCCGCCCCCTCAAACTCCAGCTCCTCCCCCCTCCCCTTCAGGCAGCAACAAACACTAAACTGGTACAGGTCTACAAAAAAAGCAAGCTTAAAATCCTAGCAGGTACTTCTCAGCCCGTCCTCAATATACCCTCCAGACCATCGTTAAGAATCCCAACCAGCCAGACGACACTAACAAACCCCTCAGTCTGGTCTGAGACGACAATCTGGGGACAATTTCTCGTCGGCTAAATGAGAGCTGGATTGAATGAGAGTTTGACCGAGGCCATAACCCTGAGGAACCCCCTTTCCACGAATCCATCAGTTTTATTTAGGAATAAAAAGGTAGACCTTTTATCAACCAAGCCTTTGCAACTAATGCTGGACCCTCGTCAACTCCGATACGCTCAACTGGACTTGCTGATGATGTCAGAATAATATACGGGAACCGATGCTGTGTTCAACAGCTTAAGGTTTGTTACAACCAGAGCTGAGGACTCATTCCAGAACATGGAGCTCAACTTCCAAGAACCTACTTCCAGGCTCATCTGGAACCTTCGACCCAGGACGAGGCTAGAGAAGCTGCCGTGATTTTGTAGACCTGTACCCCCGATAAAGAACACCCCCAACACACTTCCATGATCGGGCACAACACGAAGATCTGCCGACACAATATTTGCTGTGTGTCAAACCTAAAAAGAGAGAATGCAATTTAAAAACGCCACATTCAATTCATCAACTCCAAAAATGACACAAAAAAACACCATGAAAGTGTACCGATTTGAAAGGCGTTGAAATAGATCACCATTAGGCTTTACTGTGGTTAAAGCAGGTGTTTTCTACTGAGTCATTACAAATATATCAACATCTTCCCATCACAGCTGCACAATTAGTTGTGTTAGCTGTAAATGTCACACCGTTCTTTGGCTTGTATGATTCCCCCTGGTGAATAATGAAGACTACCATACATCCAGCTGCAAATTAAGATGGAATTACAGCAGAACCCCCCCCCCACATCAGAATTCTTCATCTCCCAAGTTTGTGATTGGGAATCAAAGACCCCACAAAGGTTAACAAGGCTTAACAAGCTACACCTGAGACCAAATGCATTCGCAAGTCTTATGGCAATTGATTGGAAGAAGAAGTGCTTTTTCTCTCTCTGAATCTCTGGTTCTGATACCCTGTCAGGACCCACACAAGCGTTTTGATGGCACAGTTAAACCTTCACCTGTCAATTCTCACATTTGAAATCGTGGGGGACCCTTATATCCACATCCACCACTTTGGCTAAAAACCAAAGTATGTTTCTAATGCTTTTCACAACACAGGCTCATAGCCATGGACAGGGAACCCAATGAATTATTTATTTTTTTTCATGAAAAAGACTAAACCGTGACCATTTCCAGTTTTTCAAAACTTTTCCCCCAACAAAGAACTACAAATTACGATTTGAAGAAGTTTCTCTTAATGTCTTCCTGTTCAAATCTGCCACAGACCATCAAGAAGACTAAACCATCAAGTCAGAAGACCAATAAGAAAAGCTCTTTGTACAAATCCACTTGGCTAAACTTCTTGTCCGAGCCTTGGAGGAACCCTACCTTTCTCCTTCATCAGATCTTTAAGGGCCTGCCACTTGACATCGTAGGGGATGTTGCTGACAAACACCCGGTATCTCTTGGACGGGTTCCCGTAGGGCTCGAAGCGGCCGACGCCACCCCGCTTCTGAGGTCTCTCCTTCCGCGGGGCTGGTTCATGTTTGGGCTTGCCGTTAATCTCTCTTAAAAAAAAAAATTAAAAAAAGTTAGATTTTTACGAATATTAACACACTACAAACTTAATATTTGAACGTATAAGATATGGAAAAATACAACTTAAAACTAAATTTCTTAATTCTTAATTTTCTTTGAGTGGTTCACTAATTAGCTAGCTTGCTAACAAAGGGCTCAGTCAGTCAAGGACCCGTACTTATATAACCTGTCAATTAGTCTTTTGTCTTATAACAGAAACTAAATGATACCAGTAAAAACACAGTTTAATATCTGGTTATTGCATGAAAGTTTGACTAAGTAACATTTTAATACAACTTAACTAATCTCGCTAGCATTAGCCACAAACTAGCATGCACCTAGCCTGGTCATCTTACAGTGCGTTTGACTTGTTAGTTAGCATTAGCTTGTAGGTTAGCATTAGCTTGTAGGTTAGCATTAGCTTGCTAGTTATTATTAGCTTGTTAGCTTAGTTACCCTTGCTGCTGCTGAGGCGGCGGTGGGCCTGGTTTCTCAGGAACAGCCTGCGCCTGTTGTTCAGTCGACATCTTGCGCAGTTTTTCTTGTTTCGTGGATTTTAAATGTAAAAAACTCCACTCAGTAAACTACCGAAGAGCTTTTAAAGGAGAAAAATCCACGTATTTTATCTGTTTTTAACGGGATTTTCTCGTTTAAAGATTTGACTGCAGGCACGAGCTTACGTCTCGAGGAGTTATGTTGGTGAAATGGCGGAGGAGGAAGTGACGTGTTACTGTTCAGAGAGCATGTCGGGAAATATCCAGGTTCAAAAAGGCCTTTTTTCACGTGCAGCAGGACAAAATGATGACACATTTACAAGATATATTTTTCAAAGCAGTCACATTTATTGGCTTCTTCTATGCACATTTACTAATCAGCCAGTTTAGATAGTATTTTATGATGGGATTTTTCACAATGTTTACTAAAAAATAAATACAAGACGTGTCGCACAGCTCAAAAATATACAAAGGCTTGGAATTAATGTAAACTTTTAAAACATTTTACAAAAGAAAATAAAAAAAAACAATTAATTCACCTTTGCAACCATTTTAAAAGGTGTTGTATTTACAAGTTTGTACAACAACAAAAAATACAAAAACTGATGCAAATCTGTTGTGATTTAACTCATTCAGCCTGTAATAAGGGATGCCCCTAGTACCTGTCTATTACTCAGTAAGTCTTTAACTGTTTGTATATGGATCAAAAGCATCAACTCAATCAAGTAATCAAAATAACAGTTCTAACTTACTAATGTGTGAACACATGTATACCCTTTGGTGAAAGCATCAATGGTATACTAATCCTATCTTAACTGGTCAAGGAATCAGGGAGAGGTTTTCACAGGGAGATCAAACAGTCTTAAGGAAACGTCTCCATATATTACCTCAGGTACAGCAAAAGACACAAAAAAATACCTTCACAATCCCCTCATTATCAGTGCAAGTCTAGATTATATGTAAAATTATCGGAATGATAGTTCACAGACAAACTCCTTGGTGTACCCTGTAGAATAAGTCAAACAGCACTAGATTTATTAAGAGTTTCGTCATGATATCGAGGAGAAAACGTCCTTTTAAGATGGACTGGTGCTTTTATCCTACTGTTTCGACACAGTAAACTGTCAGCAGTTGATTTTAAGGTCAAAATAAAGTTAACAGTTGCACCTTTGGCAACATCACACAGATTACCATTGAGAAATATGGCTACATAGCAAAACTACATGTGTTTATTTTAGCATAGTTTCAGTCAGCATAATGGAGAGTAAAGAAAAACCTCTTGATGCAACAACATTTTAATGAACCACAAACACAGGATGTGTGTGGATATTCTGCATAACTGTTGTGCTTCTTCTGGGTAACTGAGGTTGTTTAACATTCACTCCTGTAGCTTATAAATTTAGAGTTAGTTGTTGTTGTTGTCTTTGAGTGGAAAAATATGATGCTGATTTTCTATTTAAAAAATGTATATCTGGGTTCACAAATATCCAGAACCAGTGTTTTCTTAAAATCGAAACCTAAGTCTCATTAGATTATCTTTATAAACAAAATAATGTCTCTGAATATAATATGTTCTTATTTTTTTTAAATATCATAGATTTATCTGGTATTTTGAGCGTTTCTTTCTCTTTTAGGTGTTTGGAGCATGTTGGTAACAGATGATCATAACTATAGTTCTACTTCTTGTTGTTCACAGGTTATTCTTCGTTTTCATCAAAATAAATCATACGTCTAAATATCGACTACCGATGCAGGGAAAGGAGCTTCAGAGGAAGGTATTTTCAAAAGACAGGGAGGATTTAGTATTTCAAAACAGCAAGTACTGAAACACAACTCTTATTTTGTCTTTACAGTTACAAAACCTCTTGAATTATTGACTTCAAAAACAGCGTGGAGTTAAAACCTCCACTGTCAGCAAAATAACGTTCCCACTCCGTACATCAGCTTACAGAACTTTCTGTCCACATTAAGACTCCCTGTCTCTCCTGCATGCTTTCCACATGCTCATCTTTGACACTTTCTTAAAAAAAAAACCCAACCACACCGTCACTAAATCCTTAAATTCTCTCACTAAGACATACATGTTTCAAACTTTTCAATTGTAATAAAAAAGTCCATCTCTCTGCCTATCAACTCTTCAACCCAGCAACTCAACTCTCATTCCACTTCAACACTTCCCAACTGTCCCTGTTCAACACTCCAGGATACGTCAACAAAACACAGGTGACACCTGCCCCCCACACCTGCCCCCCACACCTGCCCCCACACCTGTACTCCACACCTGCCCCCCACACCTGCCCCCCACACTTGTACTCCACACCTGTACCCCACACCTGTACCCCACACCTGCCCCCCACACCTTTACCCCACACCTGTACTCCACACCTGTACTCCACACCTGCCCCCCACACCTATACCCCACACAGCATCCTCCATCTTTCCTCTAACCTAACAGATTGTCATGTTACGTTATTTAAAAAGGGCTATATATCATGCCTAAATCATATCTAATATACACGTGATTCGACTCAGATCATAACACGAATTCTAAATTCAATGATAATTCTAAATTCCATAATGTTTCTCTAAGTTGTATTTATTTATTGCATGCTGTTTAGGAAGGATGCAGTGGAGAATAAGAGTGTTGTGTCTTACATCCCTGCGACAGTGAGAGAAAACCCCCCCGATTTATATACATCAATATTTGGTAACCTTGTCCAATTCATTCACCTATAAGCAAACAGACTTTGAGTTGTTTGTTTGAGCTAATCGCAATATGTATTCACAGAATACATTGTGATAGTAAAAGTATTTAAAAACAGGGATGTAACGATATTGGCATCTGAAGTATTTACTATCAGTTCTTATTCCTTTTATTATTATTATTATTATTATTATTACTACCAAGCTAGTCTTTATCATCTTATCTATGGAAAAATGGTGTTTATAAGAGAACATCTGCTTGATAAAGGCAGAAGCTCTTCAAGTCAGAGTTTTTATGGCGTCTCTTTCTCACTCTCTCTTTCTTTCGCCATGCTGATAATAGTTACAGTACATATTCAAACTACCATAACAACTAGGGGTAAACTATATTTATGTGTAAATATATTTCTTATTTTTTCTTTCTTTTTTTACAGGTGTATGTACAGGTGGCATTTCCTATAGATTTTCATCAAAGTGATAGTAGTAAAAAGGGATATTTCTTGAGGAATTAAGATCAAGTGCAAAGGATGTTGTGATTGATTGTAAGGAATCGTTAGTTTTCATGTTGATGATTCTGTTACCCTGATCTGATTGTGTTCAGGTAGAACAAGGCCGGTCAGAGTTCTCAGAGAGACTTTCAGAGGTCAATTAAGATACCTACCGATCAGTCAGACATCTCTGGAGACACCTTAACAGGTAAATGAGTAAACTAACTCATCTCTACCTAGAGATGCCATCATGAGAAAAGGCCACCGTTAGTTTGCCTGAAGCATTAGACAACTGAGTCATAGCTGAAGTCGTCACATGCTTGTAGATGATGTGTGTGATATTTGAATCTTCTTCTTGATGATGTAAAGACAGATTACAGTATGGTAATCCACCCTTCCCGTCCCCTAATTTAACTGTGTTTACTGTCCTCAGCACACAACACTACAGTGTTTATGTCTCCTGCCTGTGTAGGGAACTGGAATAAAGCATCTGTCTCTGTGTTGTTACAGTAGAAATGGATCATTTCCTTGGTTTGTGTTGAGTTCTCCCTTGTGAATGAATACAGCTGTCATGTGTTCGTCAGCAGTGATCCACATGTGACTGTTTGGCTTCAAATAAGAACAACAATATGTTTTTCTTAATTGATACGGGAGGTTTTTAAGTCTCTGGTAAAATACGTCAAGTACATTTTTATATCTTCTTTTTGCATCGTGTTTAGTGTCATTGTTCGCATATTTATAATCTTGAATGTACTTTAAAAAGCAATTTTCCCCTTTCGCCTAGCAACACAAGGCTTTCTGGGAACAAAAAAACGGTTTACCACAGTTCAAAAGGTCAAAGTTCAAAAAAGACCATTCCGGAACGCTTCCATAACCCCTAATCTACAAGCCCCTCCCCCTCGACCCTTTCTGATTGGAAGATGAAGTGTTGCATCACGCTAGACGGAGCCCTGAGAGGACCTGTCGTCATGGGGACTCCCGTCCGAGTTCTCCGTCTCCCCCTCCGAGATCGCCTGCATGGGGGCCGTGAAGTGGCGGCTGCGAATCCCATAACGGCTGCTGTTTGCTGGGGGAGGGATTCGTGGTCGCCCCTGCCTGGAAGCCACGGAAGGAGGCGGGCCCTTAGGGGAGAAGCCCTCAGCAGCAGGCCTGGGGAAGGGGCTGTGGGGGGGTTCAGGCCCCAGGGGGGAGAGTGGAGAGGCGGGCTCCTCGGCCAGGTGCTGGCCCCCCTCCTGGGGGAAGTCTCCGGGGGGTTTGGGGGCGATGGGGCTCTTGAGGATCTCAGTGGCAGACATGCGGTAGCTGGAATCAGAGCGGCTGCCCTTCTTCAGCAGGAGCAGCTTGAACTCCTCGTTGGAGGTGCTCGACTTCCGGGCGCTCCGGTAGATCGGCCCCGGGGGCTTCTGGGGGCCGGTAGGGGTGGCTGGGGAGGCCGGGGGCAGCGGGGGCGGTGGGGTGGTGGGGGACAAGGCAGGGTGGCTGGGAGGGGGGCCACATGAGCCTGCGGCCAAGCGACCACGAGCGCCCAACTCTCCAGAGTCCTTCCTCCCCAACACTTTCCTTTTGGATCTACGAACCAGGAAGTTACGAACCAGGAAGTTACGAACCAGGAAGTTACAAACCAGGAAGTTACGAACCAGGAAGTTACAAACCAGGAAGTTACGAACCAGGAAGTTACAAACCAGGAAGTTACAAACCAGGAAGTTACAAACCAGGAAGTTACAAACCAGGAAGTATATTACTGATATAATAAAAAGGTAACCCACCTGTGTATCATGGCGAACAGATCCTCGGTGGTCCGTGTCTTAGTGGGAGACAGGAACACAATGTCCTCCTCGTTCTGAGGGGACCCTGTGCTGTCGCTGGCGGGGGACTCTGCAGGGGGGGGGGAGGGAGGGAGGGGAGCTTTACCTGGTGGTCATGACAACAAGGGAAAGGTGCACTGTGGTGATTGTGTGCTGATAATCCTCTGTTACCTTTGCTGAAGTCCTCCTCGGGGTCAGGGGTCGGACTGCCTTCCCTGCTCTCCTGTAAGGCACTTCTGGTCACCTGATCACCAGATTGGCCACTCCCCTCATCCCTGCTTCCACCGTTGCTGATTGGATAAGCTTGCGACGCTTCGGACAGACAGATCGGCTCAGGCACTTGTTGGAGGACGCTGGGTCTGTGGGCGGAGCTGAGCTGAGGTGCGGAGGGGGACGGCGGCTCGGCGGGGAGGTCTTCAGCCAGGACAGAACCAGGAGGCTGGTTCAGATCCGACTCCCAGCTGCTGCTGCTGCTGGAGAAAAGCTCCCTAGAAGTGGCTCCGCTCTTCCTCTCCTCTCCCTCCCCAACACTGGTGCATTCTGGGACATCAGCGCTGCTCAGGTCGTCGTCGGGGAGGGATGACAACATGTCCCAGACGGGTAAGGAGGAATGTTTGTCGTGGCTGGAGGTGATGTCCCCTTGGCTGGAGGTGATGTCCCCTTGGCTGGAGGTGATGTCCCCTTGGCTGGAGGTGATGTCCCCTTGGCTGGAGGTGATGTCCCCTTGGCAGGCTTCGTCCCCAGAGATGGGGCCCTCAGAGGCTCCAGCCGGAGGAGGGTAGAGGTCCTGAGAAGAAGGATGGTGGGTGCTGTAGGCCGGGGGCTTGTTGTTGGAGGGGGGTGCAATGATGTTTACAGTGGGACACTTGGGCTTGGCAGGGACATCAGGGCTCGGCCAATCATGGCTCGCGTCCCCCTGTTTCCCACCGACAGCCCTGAGCTGGACCGAGCGAAGCACGGTGGGGGTGATGGCCATGGCGGTGGAACTCAGCCCCATGGCAGGTCCCTTGGCCTGGCCTTCAGCCTTAGGCAAGACCCAGGCTACAGTGGCGGCCTTCTGCTTGCTTTGCTGCAGTGCGTGTACCTGGTTCCTGTGGGCTGAGGGCTTGCAGACGACGTTGTGAAGGGTACTGAGGTCCAGGTGGGTCGGGGGGATGACCGGCAGCTCCAGCTGCGTCTTGGAGGAGAAGGAGAGGGAGGGATGAAGGCTGGAAAGGGAGGATTTCCTCTCTGGGACTTTGGGTTTACGTTTACCACAAGAGGGCGACAGAGGGCCGGGGAAGAAGGCAGAGGGGAAGGAGGAAGTGGGGGTTTCCGACTGGCTGGAGTATCCGCTGGAAGGAGAGGCCAGGCCGGCGAGTTTCTCAGGAGAGGCCAGCTTGAAGTCTCCGTCGGCGGAGGATAGGGAAGGTGTGGTGGGTCTGGAACCAGGCGGGGAAGCCGGAGACTCGGAGCTCTCCTGGGACTTGATGCACTCGATGACGGTGGTGCCCGTCGCAGTGCTGGAGTTGGACAGCGACCTGTAGGGGTCGCTGTTGGACTTCAGGTCATTGAGGAGCCAGAGATCGGCATAGTCCGACTGCACGGCGCCCTGATCCTTGAAGGAATGCGTGTCCGTGGAGCCAAACAAGCCCGAGTCTTGTATCTGATCGTGGCCCGCCTCCCCCCAGGTCTCCGGGGACTCGGAGCCCAGCGGAGGGCTCTCTCTCTGGGTCGAGGGGCTGGCTAGCCCTGTCTGGAGCTTCCTCTCCATGGAAGACCACGGAAGCTGCTGAACGTTGGTTATCTTTGGTTGGTCTTCTTCCGAGGACTTGACCTCGCTGGAGATCTTCCGCAGAGACGAGCTGCGTCGAGGAGGAGATGGTTTGGCCTTGGTCTTCCTCAGGGAGAGACAGCGTCTCCCCAGGGTGGAGTGACCGCTGAGATCGGTCAGGCTGTCAGACTGGCCGGCAGCTGCATAGTTGTAGGTGAAACTTTTGCTTCCTTTGAGTCCACAGTCAAAGTGCATGGAGGTGAAGTACCCCTCAGTGTCCACTGAGTAGTGGGAGGCGCTGTCCTTGTCGGACGGAGGCTTATCGGAGAAGCTCTCGTAAGTGGCCATGCTGGTGAAACTGGGGCATCCAAGGCTGCCTTCCGTCTCCTGGCCCTGATCCGGGCTGAAGTCCTGGGGGCAGCGGGGGTCTGGGTGCGGGGGGTAGCTCCACTCGCCCTCGCTGGCGGTGCCGACGCCGGCGTCCTCCAGGAGATCCATGGCGGCGGACGAGAAGGAGCCGGTTCTCTGAGTCCGTGGGCCACCCAGACGGTCGCCATGGTAGCCGTCTACGAGGTAGGCGCCAGGGTCCGTGGCGGCGTTGAGCGACAGCTCGGAGTCGCAGTGGGACGATCCCGTCAGGGGGGGCGAGGCGGCCGGGGGGAGGGTCTCCGAGGTTTGGGAGGGGCACGTTGAGCTGCTACCACTCCAGTTCCCGCTGGATGACTGGTGGTCGTCCTTGTGGTCCACCATCGCCCCCCCCAGCACCCCCGTGGTGGAGGAGGAGTGGACCGGGCTGCTGAAAGTGTCCGAGCTGGATGAGATCTCACAGCTGCCCATGTCCACTGTCCGTGAGCGTCCCCTGTCCAGCCAGGCAGACTCAGGGCTTCCTGGGCACTGCTGGTACTTCAGGCAGCCTAGCTGGAGGTCTGACATCACCTGATCATCCGTCCTCCCCTCCTCCTCCTTCAACTCCCTGGGACCGGACAGGAAGTCCCTGGGCCCGGACAGGAAGTCCTCAACCTCGAAGGGCGACAACTCCTCGTCCTCGTCGTCCTCGCCGCTGTCATCGTGCCCCTCGTCCAGCAGACACCCGCCCTCTCGAGGAAGACTCCGTGAACGTAACCGGGCGCCGACCGATGATGAGAACATGGCGTCTGGGCTGTCCGGGAGCGACGGGATGTTCCCGGCGGAGCGGGAGAGCGGGACGGAGGCGGCTTGTCCTCGCTGGGCTCGCAGGCGGCGACGCGACGGAGCGGAGATGGCCGGGAGGTCCTCCGTCTGACAGCCAGAGTCTTTGGTGCTGTGGCGGCAGCTCAGGTCCTCGCCGCAGAGCGCCGGGTCGGTGTGGACGATCACCGTGCGTTCCCTCGAACCCGGAGACTCGTCTGAGTCTGAGGAGGCAGAACCAGACAGTTAGAACCTCAGACAGTTTTAGAACCTCGAGGGGCTGGAACCTTGAGACATTTAGAACCTCAGCGAGCTACAACTTCGAGACAGTTTGAATCTCAGTTTGAGTGTTAGAACCCCCAATCATTTAGAACCTTGAGAGATACAACAATAATGTTATTAATAATAACAGTGATAACATTGCGAGGTACCGAGTTCCTGCTGCAGCTGTCTGGGGATCCCAGCGATGGTTCTCCTCCTCCTCAGCTTCCTGCGGCGCTGGAGCAGCGACTGGGAGGGAACCAGGGAACTGCGCACACTGGCGTCTCTGTCGAAGCCAACCCCTGAGGAACACACAACACACGAGGAACACGCAACATGTGAGGAACATACAACACATGAGGAACACGCAACATGTGAGGAACATACAACACACGAGGAACACGCAACATGTGAGGAACATACAACACACGAGGAACACGCAACATGTGAGGAACATACAACACACGAGGAACACGCAACATGTGAGGAACATACAACACATGAGGAACACGCAACATGTGAGGAACATACAACACATGAGGAACACGCAACATGTGAGGAACACACAGGAACACACTTGGGGGGGGAACTATCGTCAGGCTTGGAGAACGTCCTCTGCCTCTCCTGCTCCTCTGATATCTCACTGATGCTCACCGCAAACTCCCCGAAAAGATTTAAAGGTTCTATGAGTTCAACATCTGTCTCACGAAGGAATGTGAGTTGTTGTGTAATCTATAATACTGCATGCAGCACTGAAAAGCTGCTTTCACAAACAGCAACGACGCAGTTTAAGACGCCATAATAATGATTAGAAAATCCTATTATGACAAGAATCTCCATCTGTCACTCAGCAGCTGGAAACGGATCAACTCAAAAGAACAATCAGCCAATCAGGGAGGGTTCACACACACACACACACACACACACACACAGGACACACACACTCACAGGACACACACATATGACAGACACACGACACACACACACACATCCAGGGAGGACATCTGAAACCTTACCAGACCAGCAGCTCTGTAATCCAGCTTCTGTCTGCGATGCTGAACCCTTCCTGCCTTCACCAGGCTGTCATGACCATCATGTGATCCAACCACGGCTCTCCAGAGCCCCTGATACCCCCCCTCCCTCCCTGCCTCCCCCACTCCCTCCCTCCCTCTATCATCCCTCTCTCTGTCTGAGCCTGACTCTGCCTCTCTTGGCAGCCAGTCTTGTCAGACTGAATAGGAGGGAGACTGGATTCATTGGGACGGCGTTTTAACTATTCCAGCGGGTCTAATTGGCATTCAGAGAGCGGAGTGAGACGCTTCACAAACTCTCAGGCCAACAAACAACCCAAACAAGATATCCAGGAAGTCACTAGTTCACCAGCTATGACCAAGCACATTTGAGCTGGACTCCCCTCCTGGGACAATGTGGGTCTGTGTTGTGCATTGAAGAACTGATTTGTGGCACTTCAGGTTCACTTAAGCTTCCAGACAGGCATCGATATAAATACATTGAGAACTAAATATAGATGAAGAAGATATTCAACATCAGAGCGATTCTGTGGATCTTCTCATCAGAGTCTGTAGAAACATCAGATCTGTGTTTCAGTCAGATGAAAAGGCTTCACAGAGACGGGAGGAGTGTCCAGGGTGTGTGTGTGTGTGCCCAGTGTGTGTGTGCCCAGTGTGTGTGTGCCCAGTGTGTGTGTGCCCACTGTGTGTTTATCCACTGTGGGTTTATCCACTGTGGGTGTATGTCCAGTGGCAGAGAGGCAGAAAGAGAGAGAGAGAGGCAGACAGAGAGAGGCAGAGAGAGAGAGAGAGGCAGAGAGAGAGGCAGACAGAGAGAGAGGCAGAGAGAGAGAGGCAGAGAGAGGCAGAGAGAGAGAGGCAGAGAGAGGCAGACAGAGAGAGAGGCAGAGAGAGAGAGGCAGAGAGAGAGAGGCAGAGAGAGGCAGAGAGAGAGAGGCAGAGAGAGGCAGACAGAGAGAGAGAGAGGCAGAAAGAGAGGCAGAGAGTCAGTTCTCACCAGTGACGTTGATAGGGATGAGGCAGGATGTGAGTCCCAGGCCCCTCATCCTCTCCTCGGGGGTGGGAAGGGGCAGAGCTCCAGGCCAGTTGGTGTGCTTGTCCAGGGTGGAGGGGGTATTAGGAATGGGGCATCGAGGCCGCTGGCCCAGAGAGACCAGCCCCTCATCAGGGTCAGAGGGGGCAGCCGACTGGAACAGAGGGGGGGGGGGGGTTAGGCTAGGGTAGCTATGATGAGGGGGGGGGGGGGGTTAGGCTGGGGTAGCTATGATGAGGGGGGGGGATAGACTCAGGCCCTTTGGGGTGAAGCATTGAGGTCAAGTTTCCTTTCATAAAAAAACTAAAACAACATGGTATTGTTTCCTCATCTCCTCAATCTTGATTCCGAAAATCAAAAGGTTCTCCTGCCCCCCTCCCTCCCTCACCCAGAGACCTAGCTTTGTGCTCTCTTTACCAAAAAGACTAAACACTTGCCACAATGGGACTCCGTTCCCTTGGTAACGCCTCCCAAACAGTAAAAAAGTCATCAAATGGTGAGTTCAGTTCCCAGCTGATTTAGTTTTAGGAGAGGAAGCACAGAAAGAGGGGGAGAGAGAGAGAGAGAGAGAGAGAGAGAGGGAGGGAGAGAGGGAGAGAGGGAGAGAGGGGGAGAGAGAAGAAGGGAGAAAGAGAGAGCGAGAGAGAGAGAGAGGCTGGGAATAAAAAGACCAGGGCAGCATTTTAGGGTCTGGCTCTCTTCCAAAGAGCATTTTCTCTGGAAAAGACTCCGGGTGAAGGAGTGTGAAAGAATGTCATTCATGACTGAAGAGCAACAGTTATAACAGGCAGGAGAAGAAGGAGAGAGAGAGAGAGCGAGGGGGGGGGGAGAGAGAGAGAGAGGGGGAGAGAGAGAGGGAGAGAGAGGGAGAGAGAGAGAGGGAGGGAGGGGTGAGAGAGAGAGAGAGAGAGAGAGAGAGGAAGGGAGGGAGGAAGATGGAGGGAGAGGAAGGGAGGGTGCTAGTGAGGGAAAGAAAGAGAGGCCATAAAAATAGATTTTGTTCAAGAAAAAGAAGAATTTGATATGAAGCAGTAATGAAGTGAAGAAACAAGGCTGGCAAACAAGAGAAGAGAAGAGGAGGAGAGGAGAGGAGAGGAGAGAGGAGAAGGAGAGGAGAGGAGAGAGGAGGAGAGAGGAGGAGGAGAGAGGAGGAGAGAGGAGGAGAGGAGAAGGAGAGGAGAGGAGAGAGGAGGAGAGAGGAGGAGGAGAGAGGAGGAGAGAGGAGGAGAGGAGAAGGAGAGGAGAGGAGAGGAGGAGAGAGGAGGAGAGAGGAGGAGAGGAGGAGAGAGGAGGAGAGAGGAGGAGAGGGGAGGAGAGGAGAAGGAGAGGAGAAGGAGAGGAGAGGAGAGAGGAGGAGAGGTGAGGAGAGGAGGAGAGGAGAAGAGGAGAGGTGAGAGGAGGAGAGGAGGGGAGGGGAGGAAGGGAGAGAGACAAATACCTTTCTGCTCCAGGGTGAGAAATGGCAGCATTCGGTGGAGGAAGAGGAGGAGGAGGAAGATGAACGGGATTCAAACTACAAACACAAAACATGGAAAACAGAAAGAAAACTAAACCAAAGAACGACAGGAATGAGGTGATGGGAATCAAATATGAAAACAAACAACAACGTTGCCATGGAGACAGGGAGTAAGACGTGATGACATCACTGTGATGATGAAGGGAAAGGGGGGGGGGGTGTATGAAGGTAGGGAGGGGGTCTGCTCTTTGACCTGGTCAGTACTCAGCCTGTCAGAAGCTGAACCAGATCATGAAGCTGCTGAATCATGAGGAAGTAAACTAAGTCATGTTAGAGGAGGACCACAGGTCACCTCAAACTGCACCTGCAAGCTGCATTCACCAGGCAGAGAAGAAGAACAACACTTCCTGTTTACCTGTGTGATGAAGTCATGATTCATGGATACAAAAGAAAATAAACATTGACAGGAAAAAAAGGACTTTTCCTGTGAAATCCCTTGCCATGCTGTTATGATGAAGCACATGTTTTCCAGATGATGTTAAACAAACCCTGAGGGGCGTGTTCTTACCGTGGTCAGGGGGAGGGGCCTCTGTTCCCGTGGCGACGGGTATGAGGAAGTGGGCGTCGCCACGGAGATGGAAATGGTCACCCTGCGCTCCCTGTTGCTGGTTCGCTGGCGGTCTGATACACACACACACACAAACACACACATGCATGTCAACAATAATCATAAACACTATATATCTTGGATGCTGACACACAGACACACACACTGGCACGCACACACACAAACGCACAAACGCACACACACACACACACACACACACACACACACAGGGATGTTCTACTTCTGCTGGGGTAGTTTACTACAGCCAGGGAGGAGAACAGTTCTAGGGTTACTGATCCAACTCTGTCTACTTTAACACGAGGGAACTACAGTCAGATGAAGCCACTAGGGGGCGCTGTGGAGGCGTGGCCTAGCTGAAATGCAGACCTTTACGGAAGGAAGCTCGCATCCCAGACAAGCCTTGAACCAGGAAGCAAAACAGAGAGAAACTGATGAATAAAGGAATCATGGGGGACATGGGGAGAGAGAGAGACACAGAGAGACAGAGAGAGGGGGGAGAGAGGGGGGGAGAGACATAGAAAGAGGGGAGAGAGGGGGGGGGAGAGGGGTGAGAGAGAGAGAGGGAGAGAGAGAGAGAGAGACAGAGAGAGGGGGGAGAGAGGGGAGAGAGAGAGAGACAGAGAGAGGGGGGAGAGAGGGGGGGAGAGACTGAGAGATACATAGAAAGAGGGGATAGAGGGGGGGAGAGGGGTGAGAGAGAGAGAGAGAGAGAGAGAGACAGAGACAGAGACAGAGACAGAGACAGAGAGAGAGAGGAGAGGGAGAGGACTGAGAGAGAGAGAGAGAGAGAAGAGAGAGAGAGAGAGAGAGAGAGAGAGAGAGAGAGAGACAGAGAGACAGAGAGACAGAGAGACAGAGAGCCCAGATCCTGTCTGGGTCCCAGACTCACCAGGGGGGCGCTGTCTTCAGGCTGTTGGCTGTGCTTGCTGGTGCAGCTCCTGTAGGAAGGCAGGGCGTGAGCCGGGGGCCAGCAGTCCCCTCTGCAGCAGCCAGGGGGGCGCTGTAGTGCTGCAAACGCTTGCTCTCCACATCCAGATCTGACACAGCTGCAAGCAGAAGAAGAACTCCATTAATACTGTCAACATTACTGCATCTAATAGACATTTACATGACATTTATACATTTAGATGCTTTTAACCAAGAAAGCAAAGAGAATATAGTGTGTGACATTATCAACACCACTGCATGAAATGACCCCCCAGATGTGTTTGATTGAAGAATCCTTTCAGCGCAAAACATGAGGGGGATTTGAACCTGAAACCTCTTGATCTCCAGGTGACCTCACATGAACACACCCCCTACCCAGAGTTCCAGAGTAAGGTTAAAGGTTAACCAAAACCCAGCGCAGCGACGAGACAGTTTGTTTTATCTCCAGCAGAGCAGGAGGAGAGAGTGACACTGCTGTCAGGAAACAGCATGAGAGGAGCAGATTAACAGCAACACAGCAGGAGAGTCTGCCTGTCTGCCTGTCTGTCTGCCTGTCTGTCTGCCTGCCTGCCTGCCTGTCTGTCTGTCTGTCTGTCTGTCTGCCTGTCTGTCTGCCTGTCTGTCTGTCTGTCTGTCTGTCTGCCTGTCTGTCTGTCTGTCTGTCTGTCTGCCTGTCTGCCTGTCTGCCTGTCTGCCTGTCTGCCTGTCTGCCTGTCGGTCTGTCTGTCTGTCTGTCTGTCTGCCTGTCTGCCTGTCTGCCTGTCTGTCTGTCTGCCTGTCTGCCTGCCTGTCTGGGAACTACATCACTAAAACCATAGTTCACTATTCAGTATTCCTATTACTGAGGGACACTGGTAGCATTGTACAGTACAGAGACTGTTCAGACTAAACTCAGTGATGCTCTCTCTCTCTCTCTCTCTCTCACACACACACACACACACACACACACACACACACACACAGCCTACACACTCTGTCCCAGCGGTCCACAGAAGGCACACCTGCTAGCAGAGCTCAGCGTTCCCAGCAGGAGCCCAGGTGCCTGGGGCACCACCTTTGATCTGAGCTGGGGTCTGGGAACCATGAGGGAGGGGGGGCTGGGGGGGGAGGGGGGCTGGGGGGGAGGGGAGCATGGGGGGCTGGGGGGGAGGGGAGCATGGGGGCTGGGCGGGAGGGAAGGGGTTACGACCTCAGGATGGAATGTCTGTGTCAGGAGGGAACAAGGAGGATCCCAATCCTTCACTACAAGAGGAGAGGAGGTAGGAGGGGAGAGAGGAGGGAGGAGGAGGGGAGCAGGGGGAGAGAGGAGGGGAGAGAGGAGGGAGGAGGAGGGAGGAGGAGGGAGGAGGAGGAGTTTGGGGCTCAGCTCAGCCACATCCCAGTGTTTCCATTACGAGCATGAAGATGCTCCTGTTCACAGTGACAACAACGTATGATTATATAATCAAATACATTCGAAGGTTCATTCCCAAGACAGAGAGAGGAGGAGATTCCCTGTGGAGGGGAGGGAGGAGGGGGAGAGGAGGGAGAGATGAGGGGAGAGGGAGGAGAGAGACCAGCAGGGAGAGGAGGGATATTTTCTCAGCTGGTAGATATTACTCTGAGAGGATAGAGAGGGCTGTGGTCTGGGTGAATCATCCATCTGACACTCCTAGTCTGACCTACAGTCTGGCTACATACAGCCACCACCAGGAGGAGGAGGAGAGGAGGAGGTGGAGAGGAGGTGGGGAGGAGGAGGAGAGGAGGAGGAGGAGGAGAGGAGAGGAGGAGGAGGAGAGGAGAGGAGGAGGAGGAGAGGAGGAGGGGACCAGAAAAGAGGGATGACGAAAGAGGGGAAGTGAAGGAGGAGGAGAAGAAGAAGAGAGCAGGAGCAGCGTAACATTCCAGTCCTGCTGTGAAGTGACATTATCCAGCTGTGCTGCCCTCTGGTGGTCACACAGGGTCTGCAGGACAGAGAGCAGCTCCAGGTCAGACCAGTGAGCACAGCAGACTGGGGGGCCAGGACATCTGACCACAGACAGCCAGAGGTCATCAGGGGTCATCAGAACTCACTGGCTTCTTTTCAGGTACTTGTACCCTGTGACCTCTTGACCCCTAAGCACCTCATTATGAGGTTTGTGTGAAGGAGGGAGAATGGATGGATGGGGGAGGGGGTTGGGGGTTGATCTGTGACCCCCCCCACCCAATTACAGATATAGACAGAGGAATGACATACAGGCCCCAGGACTTGGCAGTACAACCACACTAAGGTCTCACTACTCCTGGGTAAACAACAGATCAGCCTCCTATTGGACGACACGCAGAAAAGGAGAGAGAGATGGAGAGAGAGAGAGAGAGAGAGAGAGACAGAGAGAGAGACAGAGAGAGACAGAGAGAGAGAGACAGAGAGAGAGAGAGAGAGGAGAGAGAGAGAGAGAGAATGAGAGAGAGAGAGAGAGAATGAGAGAGAGAGAGAGAGAGAGAGAATGAGAGAGAGAGAGAATGAGAGAGAGAGAGAGAGAGAGAGAGAGAGAGAGAATGAGAGAGAGAGAAAATGAGAGAGAGAATGAGAGAGAGAGAGAGAGAGAGAGAGAGAGAGAATGAGAGAGAGAGAGAGCGAGAGAGAATGAGCCCTTCCTTCTCCTCTTACATCTTAGGGCGGAGGGTGCATGAGGAGGAAGAGGAGGAAGAGGAGTGGGTGTGTCTTAGTACCTGAGAAGGTTTGTTTGCCTCAAAGTTCACCTGAGCTATTAGGCTGAACAACAAACCAGGCTGACCCCTGACCTCTATAAGCCCTGTCCACCCCAAGGCTGAGAGAGAGAGGGAGAGAGGGGGAGGGAGGGAGGGAGGGAGGGAGGGGGAGAGAGAGAGGGGGGGAGGGAGAGAGGGAGGGAGGGAGGGAGGGAGGGAGGGAGGGAGGGAGGGAGGGAGGGAGGGAGGGAGGGAGGGAGGGAGGGAGGGAGGGAGGGAGAGAGAGAGGGGGAGGGAGAGAGGGGAGGGGAGGGAGGGAGAGAGAGAGAGAGAGAGAGAGTGAGAGAGTGCCACACAGTCAGGACTTCACAGGATAAGAGTAGAAAAACAACAGTAGATGAATATTTCATCATCCTCTTGCTGCTCCTGACAAAGCTCTCTCTGTTCCCCCCCTGTCTCCCAGCAACGACCGGGGCTGCAACGCGGCTATTATGGGATGCAGGAGCACAGGTATAGAATGACACACCCAACACAGGAAGCTCACCTGGGCCGCACACCTGTGACACCTGTTAGCTGACATCTGACCAATCAGATCGAGGCTGCCAGACAGGTGAAATATTCCCCTCGCTATGGCAACAAGTGAGGCCAGATAAATCAATGAGACAGGATCAGATTAAGGGTAAGATCCACAAACAAACTCACGGACATGAATCGTTCTGATGCGGACAAGAAAGACACACAACTCCTGTGTGTGTGTGTGAGAGAGAGTGTGTGTAGGTGTGTGTGTTTGAGTGTGTGTGTGTACAGAAATCCTCCATTGTTTCCTGTGGAAACGCTCCTGAATGCTAGAAACTCTGGTCTGACCGGTACACACACACACACACACACACACCTCACACACACACACACACACCTCACACACACACACCTCACACACACCTCACACACACCTCACCTCACACACACCTCACACACACAAACACACCTCACACACACACACCTCACCTCACTCACACAACAGAGAGGAAGGGGGGTGTGTGTGTGTGGGGGGGGGGGGGGGGGGGGGGGGGCGTCTGACTACCAACACTCCATTTCCCTCTTTATGCAGATGTGTTTCCGGGGGTAACCGGTGAGGTGTTACCGGCGGTAACCAGGGGCGTGTTGCCCGGGGAAACAGGAAGCAGCTGCTGGAGTTCATCGTGCTTGATATTGTTCAATGTTTTTTTGTGTTGTGTGGTAAGAAAAAGAACCAGAACAGTTTTAAACATCGGTGTTTTCTGTGTTTGTTGACAGAATCTGTACCTAAAGGATGTTTGTATTGTTCCCATATCTGTCTAAATCATGTTTATTTATTTATAATAAGAAACTTGACATTTCAGTATGAACACACTGAGCTGGTCTCCTGTGAACCAGAGAGATGAACCATGAAGACAGATGATTGGACAGCCTGGAGTTCTACAGGGCTGTGATTGGTGTATCTTCTAGTTCTTCTGGGCCGTGATTGGTCCAGGGTATGAATGAAGTAGTAGGGTAAGCCTAGAGAGCAACGCCTGACAACGGAGAGGTTATTCTGGGATGTCGTCCGTGACCTCAGTGACCCAATCTTGTCTCAGTCAGGGAAAGCTCAACTACCCTAGAGGTGTGTGTTTATGTGTGTGTGTTTGTGTGTGTGTATGTGTGTTTGTATGTGTGTATGTATGTGTGTGTGTGTGTGTGTGTGTGTGTGTGTGTGTATTGTAGGAGAAGAAAATGTCAATATGACAACGCTTCAATGGCACCAGCAGATGAACTGCCAGGTTAGGGAAAGGGAGTATGGGGGAGAGAGGATGGAGGGAGGAAGGGAGAGAGGATGGAGGGAGGAAGGGAGAGAGGATGGAGGGAGGAAGGGAGAGAGGATGGAGGGAGGAAGGGAGAGAGGATGGAGGGAGGAAGGGAGAGAGGATGGAGGGAGGAAGGGAGAGAGGATGGAGGGAGGAAGGGAGAGAGGGATGGAGAGAAGAGAGAAGGAAAGGAGGAGAGGTGAAAGAAGAGAAATGTAGCGGTGAGATGTGTTTCTGTGCCCGGGGGGGGGGGGGGGGGGGGGGGAATCTGAGAGCTGCTTTCCTCTGTGGCTTGAGACTCCCAGTAACAGTCAACTCTGTGTGAACTCCAGAGTGCTGAGTCCCTAACTCTGTCCTGCAGGGGAGAGCTGCACGTGATCCACACACACACATACACACACACACACACACACACATAACTAGATCTGCTCGTTACAATCACTGCATTACTACAACTTAATCTCTCTGTCTCTCTCTCTCTCTCTGTCTCTCTCTCTGTCTCTCTCTCTGTCTCTCTCTCTGTCTCTGTCTCTCTCTCTCTCTGTCTCTCTCTGTCTCTGTCTCTCTCTCTCTCTGTCTCTCTCTCTCTCCCCTCAACCCATCTCTAAACTTCTCACTCCCTGTCTCTTGAGGATGGGGAGGTGAAGGGGGGCGTGTCTAAATGATGACACGCCTCTGGGCTTTAAGGTAAACATACTGAGGGATGCTGTGCGTTAAAGAGTGACTTCACTTCCTGGTCCTGAAGATTATTAACATCTGAAGACGCCACAGTTCCACAGACGGGTTTTTCCCAGCTCTGCTCTGCTCTGCCGCTCTGAAGCTCTGACGCTCTGGCAGAGCAACGCCAACTGGCCAACAGACCTCCACGAAAACAACGTTAAAAATAGATTTTCTTTAATTGATTGATTGGTTTGTTGTTTGAGTCCCTTCACACGGGGTCTGCTGGGAGTTAGAGAGGACCTCTTAAGCACCTCCCCCCCCCCCCCCAACATGAACTGAACACTCACTGTTCGCCGTGTTAGCGAACACACAAGCATGCAGTCACATGACGTCACGTGTTCTCCTCCCTGAACACGGAGACACGGTCAGTCCTTAACACGACACACACACACACCTAAACACGCAAGTGGAACATGCTTAACCAACACCACAGGGTTGCATAGAGACAGAAACACACGTTAACCTTCTCACACATTAAGGTTGCTCTTCTTTTGACTAAATCCACATTCACCTTCATGCCATTCTGTAGCCAGCAAGGATATTATCATGGTTAACGATCACCAAAGAAAATCAGGGATTGTAACAGAAATTGCAGGCAGAAAACATCCCATAATCCTAGTACGCACATTCACAAGAATCTAACTCAGATCCCATGGCAACCGTAAAGATTAATTCAGATTAAGTAACAACCCTCCCCCCCAATGAAGCCCTATGAGTTCACCTGAGTGATGACCTGGTTCAAACAGGTAACACACACACACACACACAGAAAGAGATATTTCCCAGTCAGTTAAGTAAGAGGGGATGCAACACCCACACCTGACATCAAACCACAACTATAAATCAAAACAAATAACGTGGGGAAATCTTCAGTTTTCTGGATAACATTAGCCCACTTTCAAAGCTCCTGTTCCCCTCCAGCAGCAGTGATCCAGTCCAGTCCACCTCGGTATTTCCGGTAGTGGCGGGTACTGTGGCTAACTTGGTTCCCAGGCTGGAGCTCTGAGCCAAGCAGAACCCCTCCTCAGCCCAGCACACACACACCCTCAGCAGGCAGCAGACAGGCCTGGGTCCTGGAGCTGCGCTGGGAGAGGAGTGTGTGTGTGTGGAAGGAGGGGGGGACCCAGGTCAGTCTCAGGGCGGTCAGGGTCGTCATGACGGCAGGGGTCGGAGCGCTTCCAGCTGGGACTCCAGAGTGATTCTCTCCTGGTGGACCTCCTGGGGGGAGAGGAGGGGAGGGAGGGGGAGAGAGGGGGAGAGAGAGAGGGGGAGGGAGAGAGTAGCAAGAGGACAGATTAAAGTCAGATCTCTCAGTCAGATTCATTTAACAGGTTGTTAAAGTAATGAGCCCCTCCCCCCTGGACACACTCTCTCCCCCCCTCCCCCCTCCCCCCCCCCCCAGCTGGCAGTATCTCTATTTCGGAGAGACCAGTTGTGAATGCCACAGGCGTGCTGGTATTTCAGGAAGTCCTGGTGTCTGGATCAGCACATTCAGCTGGTGTCAGAGTGAGGAGCTAAAACTGGCACAGCATTCAGTCTGCTGCAGGAGAGTGACACTCAATGAGACAGGAGAGGAGGAAGAGAGAAGAGAGGAGGAGAGAGAGGAGGAGAGAGAGAGAGGAGGAGAGAGAGGAGGAAGAGAGGAGGAGAGGAGGAGGAGAGAGAGAGGAGGAGAGACTTAGGAGAGAGAGAAAGAGAGGACAGAGGAGAGACTGAGAGTAAAAGAGAGACAGAGAAAGAGGAGGGCAGCAGAACCTCCAGAAAGAGTATGCAGTGTGTGTGTGTGTGTGTGCCAAATGTTCGTGTGTGTGATGGAAGGGAGGCCTAATACAAACAGACACATCGCAGACAGACACATGTGAATGTGTGTGAGCGTGAGTGAGTGAGTGTGTGTGTGTGAGTGTGTGTGCCTTTGAGTGTGTGTGAAAGTAAAATAGAGAAACAGAGAGAGAGAGAGGACTGAGGGCTCCATTAGCTGTGCTAAGTGGTGTGGAGTTAAACAGACAAATGGAGAGGGGGGTGGGGCCTCGAGTTAGGGGACGTGTGTGTGTGTGTGTGGGGGGGGGGGGGGGGGGGGGGGGGGGGCTAGAGGTGGTCAGACAGAGGAGGGGGGCGGGGCTAAAGTAAAGATCATTTGTCATGACACCGAGCCGTTACGTCGTCACGTCATCCTCAACACGGCAGACTGCTGGACAGACCCACGTGATGATGTGTTTACATCATTGTTGTTTTGGTGAGTGTGTGTGTGTGTGTGTTGGTGTGTGTATGTGTGCTGTTGTGTGCTGGCATTCAAGTGTGTGTGTGTGGCTGGGTATCTATCGGGTCACCGTGTCCAGTAAGGGGGTCTGGGCTTTCACACAACACTGAGGGATGAAAGAGATGGAAAGGGGGAGGAGGGGGAGGAGGGGGAGGAGGGGGAGGAGGGGGAGGAGGGGGAGGAGGACAGTATGGCCACCAGGCAAATCACTAATGCAGCTGACACACACACACCTGCACGTGATCCACACACACACATACACACACACACACACACACACACACACATAACTAGATCTGCTCGTTACAATCACTGCATTACTACAACTTAATCTCTCTGTCTCTCTCTCTCTCTCTGTCTCTCTCTCTGTCTCTCTCTCTCTCTCTCTCTCTCTTTCACACACACACACGTGCACGGGTCCGGGGTTCTGTGAGGAGGGCGTGCGGGGTGAGAGGTCAGAGGTCAGGTCGGACCTTCAGCTGCTGTTGCAGCTCACTGTTCAGACGGGTCAGCACAGCGTTGCTCTCCTTGTTCTTACGGATGGTCATCTGGAGCTCCCTCCTCACCCTGGGGGGGAGTCTGGTGGGGAGGGAGAGGGGGAGGGACAGAGAGGGGGAGGAGACATTCAAGAATGAGTGTGGTCCCAGGCTGTCTCTTTGAAGCAGACAGACAGACAGAGAGACAGAGACAGAGACAGGCAGACAGACAGTCAGGAAGACAGACAGGCAGACAGACAAGCAGACAGACAGGCAGACAGGCAGACAGACAGACAGACAGACAGGCAGACAGACAGGCAGACAGACAGACAGGCAGACAGACAGACAGACAGACAGACATACAGACAGGCAGACAGACAGACAGACAGACAGGCAGGCAGGCAGGCAGGCAGGCAGACAGACAAGCAGGCAGACAGACAGACAGTCAGACAGCCCTTCCTAAACTCTACTCAGTGAGAGTGAGTCTCAGATCATCCCATCAATCATGACGATGTGGTGACCTGTCACCAAGGTTACTGATGACCCTGCCCTGACGACCCCTCTCCTCTCCAACATGGCTACCGGCTCACATGTGTTAGACTCATCTGAGCACGCCGCTGTTCACCCACGAGGCCAGCTACTGTCAGATCAGGTTACCGTAGAAACACAGGGCTCTGGGGTCAACTATGAACCTGACAGCTTTCTTCAACATCAGTCATTTCAAATGATGCGGTTTCACTTTACTCACTATAAATCAGCAGAGCAGAAGGAGGATTCTCCACCAGGACAAATGGGTTTTATTATTCTGTGACATTCAGTCCAGTCCTACTCACTTCTGCTTGGTGGGCGGGGCAAACAGCGTTGACAGAGTGGGCGTGGCCTCCAGGTTCTGGCTTTCTGGGCGGTACTTCCTGCGAACCGGCTTCTGGGGGGCGTGGCCTTGCGGGACGACAGGAAGTTCCTGCAAGACAACGTAGAGAACACAGACCAGATTGTTTAACTGTACACACACACACACGCACGCGCGCACACACACACACACACACACGCACATGCACACACACACACACACACACGCACACACACACACGCACATACCTACCTGTTTAGGGGTGTTAGCGAGGTCGTCAGTATCCGGGAGTCTCAGTCTATGAGATGGACTCTTGTGGTCTGGTTTAACACTGCTCTCCTCCTGCAGACAGACAGACAGACAGACAGACAGACAGACAGACAGACAGACAGGCAGACAGGCAGACAGACAGGCAGACAGGCAGATAGGCAGACAGACAGACAGACAGACAGGCAGACAGGCAGACAGGCAGACAGACAGACAGACAGACAGACAGACAGACAGACAGGCAGACAGGCAGACAGGCAGGCAGACAGACAGACAGGCAGACAGGCAGACAGGCAGACAGGCAGACAGACAGACAGGCAGACAGACAGACAGACAGACAGACAGGCAGGCAGACAGACAGACAGACAGACAGGCAGACAGACAGGCAGACAGACAAGCACATTAGGTCAGTTGCGGTGAGGTTTGTTTTACATTCGTAAAAACGAAATGATCGAAGAGGAAAATCTTGAAGGGTTTTCTCTCTAAACTGGATCCTTTTCCAGTGTTTCTGCATCCCAGCAGATCTCAGATGCCTGGTCTGTATTTACAGCAGCCAATCAGCCCTGAGCAGCAGTTTCCTGGAGGGTGGAGGTGTTGTGGTGGGAGAGGAGGAGGCTGATGGTTTAAACAGACTCCATGACAACCAACAACCAGGAACTGAGAAGACTGCTTCACTGAGAGAGTCACTAAAGCCACACACACACACACACACACACACAGACACACACACACACACACACAGACACACACACCCACACAGACACAGACACACACACACACAGACACACACAGACACACACACAGACACACACAGACACACACACACACACCCACACAGACACACACAGACACACACACAGACACACATACCCACACACAGACACACACACACACAGACACACACAGACACACACACACACAGACACATACACCCACACACAGACACACACACACACACACTCTGCACTGCCCACACTGGCCCTACTGGGGGAAAAGAGGCCCTTAGAGAAAGATGCCAAGTCTGGCTGGGGTGATGTGAATCACAGCACCACCCAGTGGTGAGAGGAGAGAACTGCAGCACGCTGTCTGGACTGAACCTCTGGAGAGGAGGGGAGTGGCTTCAAGAAATGGGAAGTGTGAGAAACAGCCAATAGGAGAAGAGAGTGGGCCCAACTAGACAACCAATCAGATGTTGAGTGTTGCAGAAAACAGAACATAACAGACAAGGTGTGTGTGTGTGTGTGTGTGTGTGTGTGTGTGTGTGTGTGTGTGTGTGTGTGTGTGTGTGTGTGTGTGTGTGTGTGTGTGTGTGTGTGTATGTGTGTGTGTGAGAGGCCAAGCCTTCTGTCCTCGTAACCTGATCTGATGTCAAACTGGTTCAGTGGTGTCCTGGTGTTCATCATGCTGACAGAGTAAACACACACACACACACACCTAGGAGGAGTAAGAGAGGAAGAGGAAGAGGAAGAGGAGGAGAGGATAATGATGACAGCATCACCTCTTCTCTGAAGTGAGTGAAGTCTGCAAAGTTTGGCTGTTTGATGCTTTTCTCTGCTGCACCCTGGAAGACTGGAACCTGGAAGACAGCGGAGGTCAGAGGTTAAGGGTCAGAGGTTAAGGGTCAGAGGTTAAGGGTCAGAGGTCAGATCTCCTCAGATGAGCTGTACTGTACCTGGCTGGTGGGAGGGCGAGGGGGGAGGGCTGGGGGGGGCTGGGCCCACACACTCTTTATCCCTGCAGGGGGGAGAGAGAGAACATGCTCTCAGGTTCTGTCAACACACACACACTCATACACTCACTCACACACATACAAAAACACACACATAATATACACACACACCCTCACTCACACAAACACACACTTTGTTTTCAGGATTCATAGAACACCTGGAATAACAACGGAGTTTGGGAAATATTTGGACAAGCAGCATTTCCCCATGAGTAGATGTGATCTCCTGTATGTTGCCTGTTTGAAGTTTCACCTGGGGAGGACGACTGTTGACATGACCCCTCTGGGGTTCCCATGACAACCAGACAGGGTGGGAAAAACCAGCAACGCTGCTGAACTACAAAACTACAACTACAAAACTACAACTACAGTCATGCTCTCTCTGAAGCCAGGACTGAGTAATAACATGAAGCATATGTGAAGACTGTTTAAGGTACAGCTTGTGTGTGTGTGTGTGTGTGTGTGTGGGTGAGTGACTGTGTGTGTGTGACTGTGTGTGTGTGACTGTGTGTGTGTGACTGTGTGCGTGTGACTGTGTGTGTGTATGTGAGACTGTGTGTGTGTCTGTGTGAGTGACTGTGTGTGTGTGTGTGTGTGTGTGTGAGAGAGAGAGACTGTGTGTGTGACTGTGTGTGTGTGTCTGTGTGAGTGACTGTGTGGGTGTGTGTGTGTGTGTGTGTGTACCCTGCTGCAGCAGCTTGTTGAGGTCCAGGGACGAGGCTCTGGAGTGTGTCTTCTGGGGGCGGGGCGGAGGAGTGGGCGGGGCCTCCTTCTTCTTCATGGCTTCATCAATGGAGGTGCTGGAGTACGACCTGAACACACACACACAGTCACACACACACACTCTGAACAATACAACCACAACACTGTAGGAACATAGACGTGTGTGTGTGAGGTTACCTGTGCCTTGTGTGTGTGTGTGTGTGAGGTTACCTGTCCCTCGTGTGTGTGGTCTTACCTGGGTCTGGTTCTGGACCTCATGCTGGCGTCCTGGTCGTCAGGTTCTGAGCGTCGGGAGGGAAACACAGACGAGTTAAGACTTCTGCATCTGACAACCAGGAAGTGATCACTTCCTGTTCCTTCCTGCCTGGACAGGAAGTCCAGCGACGTGTACGTGTGTGTGTGGTCACATGGGGGGGGGGGGGGGGGGACGGGGGGGGGCGTCACCTGGTCTCCGTAGTAACGAGCCCTTCCCTGTTCCGTCTCCTTCTTGAGGAAGTGACCTGTCAACTCTGGAGTCTAAAAAAAACAACACACAACACAACACACAACACACAACACAACACACAACACACAACACAACACACAACACACAACACACAACACACAACACACAACACACAACACACAACACAACACACAACACACAACACACCACACAACACACAACACACAACAACACACAACACACAACACAACACACAACACACAACACAACACACAACACACAACACACAACACACAACACACAACACACAACACACAACACAACGCACAACACACAACACACAACACAACACTCAGTAACAACATTATTATCACCATAATATTTATTTAGCTGATACTTTTACACCCCAGCAACACAGAGATGGGATTTGAACCTGCGATATCTTCATCTGTAATCAACTATTCCAAATTACAAAGTTATGTTTCAAGCGAAATGATGCTTATGTATTGACCAATAAGAAGTGACTTCATTGTTAATATCCAGCCAATCAGGAGACTGCAGGGTAAACACTAGTTTTTGAGACTCTTTTGTTTTCTTGGAGTTATTTTTTTTGGACCTGTAGTGACTTGACAGTGAAGGGTGCAGCGCAGTTAAAATAAATGATTATTATTATTATTACGAAAGAAAAACACACAGAAGAAGGTTGTAGTAGGTGTCACACGAGGTTCAGGTTACCTTGCTGGGGGTGTCCAGGCGTGGAGCGTGGGAGGGGGGGGAGAGAGGCTGCCTCAGGGCCATACTGCTCCTGCACCAAGCACACACACACACGCAGGGGTTAAACACTTCTGCCCAGGCTCAGGGAGCAGGCAGCTCTGAGCTCGCTGCTGCCCTCTACCTACACCTAGTGGTGAGGAGGAGCATTACAACTCCTCTGTGTGGTGGAAACATGTACAAGTAAAAGAGAGGAGAGGAGGAGGAGGAGGAGAGGAGGAGGAGCAGGAGAGGAGGGGAGATGAGATGAGGGGAGGAGGAGGAGAGGAGGAGGAGAGAAGAGAGGTGAAGAGAGGAGGGGAGGAGAGAGAGGTGATGAGGGGAGGAGGAGGAGCAGGAGAGGAGGGGAGATGAGATGAGGGGAGGAGGAGGAGAGGAGGAGGAGAGAAGAGAGGTGAAGAGAGGAGGGGAGGAGAGAGAGGTGATGAGGGGAGGAGGAGGAGGAGGAGAGGAGGGGAGATGAGATGAGGGGAGGAGGAGGAGAGGAGGAGGAGAGGAGGAGGAGAGAAGAAAGGTGAAGAGAGGAGGAGAGGTGAGGAGGGGAGACAGGTGGTTTTACCATTTGTCTGGGACGTGCTTCCTCAAAAACGATGAGTGCTGCTGTACTCTGTCAAAACACACAAACAGTTAGCTTCCTGGAGAAATACCAGCTAGCTCCTCCACTCCTCAGCATTTCTCTCAGCTCTTCATCTCTGATCCCCAGTCAGCCAGAGACTCCTGGCTGTTTATGAGACTGTGGATCTCTGTGTTCCATGAGAGAGGCCTGTCTGACTGGGATCAGATCCTGGCTTCAGATCCTGGCTTCAGATCCAGGCTTCAGATCCTGGCTTCAGATCCAGGCTTCAGATCCTGGCTTCAGATCCAGGCTTCAGATCCTAGCTTCAGATCCAGGCTTCAGATCCAGGCTTCAGATCCAGGCTTCAGATCCAGGCTATAGATCCAGGCTTCAGATCCAGGCTTCAGATCCAGGCTTCAGATCCATACTTCAGATCCAGGCTTCAGATCCAGGCTTCAGATCCAGGCTTCAGATCCAGGCTTCAGATCCAGGCTTCAGATCCAGGCTTCAGATCCAGGCTTCAGATCCTGCTCAGGCTAACTGGATTCACATCTTTATTCGAATCAGGTGCTGCTGATTAGAACTGCCTGCAGAACTGGACAGAGGATCAGGAGAGAACGTTCCGTGTCCATATCCTGTTTGGGAGTGGGGGGTGAGACTAACCTCTGGGGTATCAGGGGGGTCCAGGGTGGCCCCTGCCAGCTCCAGGCCCCCAGGGGGCTGCAGGGTGGGGGGCTGCAGGGTGGGGGGCAGGGTCTCGGGGAGAGCGTAGCCGTTCTTCCGAGCCACGATGAGATGGAACGCTGTGCAGAACTCTGAGAAGGTGAGAGCTCCATCTCTGTCCACGTCACTCAGCTCCCTGACACACACAGACACACACACAGACACACACACAGACACAGACACACACACAGACACACAGACACACACACAGACACACACACAGACACACACACACACACAGAGGAGAGAAGGAGGACTGAGGGGGCAGCAAAGTGCTGAGTCATAGTGAAGCTCATGTCTCTCCTCCTCCTCTCCCCCCCTCCTCCTCTCCCCTCCTCTCCCCTCCTCTTCCTCTCCAGTCTCCCCTCCACTCACCATATGTGGGAAAGTTCTGGAATCGGAAGCTTGGATTTGGTGAAGAAATTCTTAGCGATGGTTCCTGGAACAAGACAGAAGACAGTCAAGTTACCCTCCTGTGTCAATCACAGACCTCCAGGCAGACAGGGTAGGGGTCGCCCCCCCAGGGCCCTACCCAGGATAAGAGCTCCGAGGTCAGGCTGGAGGCTCCTGAACTGGTGGGTGTAGTACTCCCTCTGTTCCTCAGTGATCCTCCAGGGGTCTTCAGACTCGTCTGACAGCCCTCTCTCCTCCAGCCTCGCCCCGGACACACCCTAGAGGGGAGGAGGGGGGAGGAGGAGGGAGGAGGAGGAGGGAGGAGGAGGGGGAGGGGGGAGGAGGGGGAGGGGGAGGAGGGGGAGGGGACACACACACACCTGTCTGAAGAGCTCCACCTCCTTAACCCTCCAGCCTGGTGGATGTGGTCCAGACAGCAGAAGACAGCAGGAGGTCCTACCTGTCTCACCTGGACCACGGAGGAGGGATCCTGAAAAGCCTTGCTGCCATGGCGACCAGGAGAGGAGTGATGCTCCGATTGGAGGGAAGGTCTCAGACTGAGTTTACTGTCATAGGCTGAGGAGAGGAGAGGAGAGAGGGGGGAGGAGAGGAGAGGAGAGAGGGGGGAGGAGAGGAGAGGAGAGAGGGGGGAGGAGAGGAGAGGAGAGAGGGGGAAGGAGAGGAGAGGAGAGAGGAGGGGATGAGAGAGAGGAGAGGAGAGGGGAGGAGGAGGAGGAGAGGAGAGGGGGAGGATAGGAGGAAAGAGGAAGGGAGGGGAGAAGATGAAAGAAAAAAAATCAAAAGACAAGATGACAGTTGTAAGTTTGAGTTCAAACACACATTCCCCTGACAGTGTGGAGGTTTAAGATGAAACATGATAGAAATGAGCTGAGACAGGAAGAGGAAGTGACACGTCAACATGAAAGGAACAGTGTTGATGCTGAGAAGACTCGGCTTCAGACTCAACCTGCTGAATTATTCATGATGTGCGTTAGCCTCAACAGACCAGCATCACCAGCGAACAGAGCGAGGTCTGATCATCCTGTCAGCCTTACTGTTCTGGAGCATCAGATATTCTGTTTCCATTTGAACCCTGCATGCAGCAGGTGTACAGGTGAGAGGAGCGCTGAAACAAACCAGTTTCAAAGGCAGCAACACACCTGATCCTAATGAAGGTCATTAACAGGCTTCTGTAGATCTTGATAACGAGCTAGATAACGAGCTAGATAACGAGCTAGATAACAAGCTAGATAACGAACATCTAGAACATGCAGGACAGTTGGCCTTGAGGACCAGGGTTGAAGAATGCTGGTCTAGATGATTGGCGGTTGTCTTACCCAGTAACGTGTCAGCGCCGTTCCTCTGCAGGGCGTACGGGTAGCTGTGATAGGCTGATGGGGAGTGGGGCGGGGACCCCACTGGGGAGCGCGGCGGCGACCAGACTTCCTGTCCACATAAACACAATTGACCACTCAGTACACAGCGAGTGTCCCGGTTGCCATGGAGACCTCGGCCTGTGTCCTGGTTACCATGGAGACTCACCTTCCTCTCTGTGTCGAGGTGTCTGGGGGCTCTGGGCCCCCCTGCAGTCCAGGAGGGGGCCCCTGAAGGGGGGCAGGGTTGGCCTTGTACCTCTAAGCCTGCAGGGGGCGCTGTGAACCGTGGCTCCGCCTCAATCTTCATCCCAGGAAAGCGGGGGAGGGGCAAGTCTGGAGAAGAACACACACACCTGGTCTCACCTGGTCTCACACACACACCTGGTCTCACACACACACCTGGTCACACACACACACCTGGTCTCACACACACACCTGGTCTCACCTGGTCTCACACACACACCTGGTCTCACACACACACCTGGTCACACCTGGTCTCACACACACACCTGGTCTCACACACACACCTGGTCTCACACACACACCTGGTCTCACACACACACCTGGTCACAGAGACAGTGAGACAGGTCTGTCTGCAGTTTAGAGGTGAGACAGGTTGCTGCTCTGGGGTTAAACATTCCTCTAACGAACAATCAAGATGACCTTAACTGATCTGCCCCTGATCTGCCCCTGATCTGCCCCCGATCTGCCCCCGATCTGCCCCCGATCTGCCCCCGATCTGCCCCCGATCTGCCCCCCATCTGCCCCCCATCTGCCCCCGATCTGCCCCCGATCTGCCCCCGATCTGCCCCCCATCTGCCCCCGATCTGCCCCCGATCTGCCCCCGATCTGCCCCCGATCTGCCCCGATCTGCCCCCCGATCTGCCCCTGATCTGTCTGCCCCTGATCTGCCCCCGATCTGCCCCCGATCTGCCCCTGATCTGTCTGCCCCTGATCTGCCCCTGATCTGCCCCTGATCTGCCCCTGATCTGCCCCTGATCTGCCCCACGCGACTGCCCTGTAATCCAGATCCTCTGTAATCCTGGGGTGTTAGGGTAAACCCAGATCCTGCCGTTAAGACTCACCGGCCGACAGACTCTCCAGGATCACCGGGTAGCCGGCCTGGGCGGCGGCCAGCAGCCTCAGAGCTACGTAGAACTGGACCGTACCGTAGCTGCCCAGACGCTGCGCTCCACTCAGCTCTGCCACCTGAGGGACGCACACGCAGCCGTTAACGGGAGATCACACACACCACGCAGCCGTTAACGGGAGATCACACACACACACACGCAGCCGTTAACGGGAGATCACACAGGATTTACTCAGAACACGGCTTTGTAGAAAAGGTTTCACAGGTGTCGTCATCTGGACACTGTTTTGAAAATCAGTCAAGTGCTCTAACCACCCCCCCCCCCCCCCCCCCCCACACACACACACACACACACACACACAGGCCAGGCTGTACTAGTTGATCCTATAACAAAGCGTTTGTGATTAAGCACAGATGACTGTTTATCCGAAGCACGAGACCAAAGCAGATTATAATTATCTAGGCCAGCCAACACAACCCCCCCAGCACCCCCCCCCCCACCCCCAAACACAAACACAGGAGCTATGCTGGGGGAGGGGGGGGGGTACATGAAGGCCTCACACAGCCAAGGTGAAGTTACTACACTGCTTTTCATTAAGAGATGATTGCAGTGCTGTTGTGCTACTTCTGACCTCTTGATCTAAAGTCATGGGCTGAAAAGTGCTTGTACAGAGAGGAGGGGAGAGAGGAGGGGAGAGAGGAGGGGAGAGAGGAGGGGAGAGAGGAGGGGAGGGAGGAGGGGAGAGAGGAGGGGAGAGAGGAGGGGGAGAGAGGAGGGGAGAGAGGAGGGGAGAGAGGAGGGGAGAGAGGAGGGGAGAGAGGAGGGGAGAGAGGAGGGGAGGGAGGAGGGGAGAGAGGAGGGGAGGGAGGAGGGGAGAGAGGAGGGGAGAGAGGAGGGGAGAGAGGAGGGGAGAGAGGAGGGGAGAGAGAAGGGAGAGAGGAGGGGAGGGAGGAGGGGAGAGAGGAGGGGAGAGAGGAGGGGAGAGAGGAGGGGAGGGAGGAGGGGAGAGGAGGAGGGGAGGGAGGAGGGGAGAGCGGAGGGGAGAGAGGAGGGGAGAGAGGAGGGGAGACAGAGGCTTTTACTTAAATCTATAGAACAATGCTCCACTTTGACTGGTTCCTGGGGATTATTTTGGGGGGCATTAATCCCCCAGATTCTCTGACATTCTGACTGGTGAAAGCTGCATTTTGAAAAGCAGGCATGAAGGAGCCATGAGGAGCTGCTGCTGTGCCTGGAGCCTGGAGCCGCTCTACCAGAGCTGAGATCCAGGAACACAGATCAATCTGCTCTGTAAACTGAGACCACAGACAAGTCAGTAACAACAGCTAGTCAGTGTGTGTCTGTGTTCACTGTCTGAACCAGGAGACACACTAACCCCAACCACAGACAGACAGGCAGAGAGACAGACAGACAGACAGGAAGAGAGACAGACAGACAGGAAGAGAGACAGACAGGAAGAGAGACAGACAGACAGACAGGCAGAGACAGACAGAACTGCAGCTCCTGTTTACTGCTGCTGCAGCAAATTAAAGATTAAAGAGTTGGAAAGAAGAACCTGTTAACCTGGACCTCCTTATAACCTGGACAGACAGGGGGCTGGGCTGGGGGGAGGGGGGTCTGGGCTGGGGGGAGGGGGGTCTGGGCTGGGGGGAGGGGGGTCTGGGCTGGGGAGAGGGGGGTCTGGGCTGGGGGGAGGGGGGGCTGGGCTGGGGGGAGGGGGGGCTGGGCTGGGGGGAGGGGGGGCTGGGCTGGGGGGAGGGGGGGCTGGGCTGGGGGGAGGGGGGGCTGGGCTGGGGGGGTGTGATCTGGGCATTGTGGGATCTGGTCAGACTTTCTGTTCACACAACAGAAGATTTGTTCAGCAAACGTCACATGACTCCATGTAAATGTTATGTAAATATGATCTTAGTGTCACAGGCATCCTGCTGACAAGCAAGTAGGGTGAAGTGCCTTTCCCAAGGACACAAGGTCATCTGGCACGGCCGGGAATCGAACCGGCAACATTCTGATTACTAGCCTGACTCCATGTTCTTGAACTGTCCTCCTCTCTTCTCCTCCATGAAGGAATTCAGCTAAATCATGACACTGATGCAGTTTCAAGGTCTGCTTGTATGATTGTGTCTATTTAATAGTCAGTCAGACAGCAGCCTGACTAGGAGTGAATCTGTGTGTGTGTGTGTGTGTGTGTGTGTGTGTGTGTGTGTGTGTGTGTGTGTGTGTGTGTGTGTGTGTGTGTGTGTGTGTGTGTGTGTGTGTGTGTGTGTGTGTGTCCATGTGTGTGTGTGTGTGTGTCCATGTGTGTGTGTGTCCATGTGTGTGTGTGTGTGTCCATGTGTGTGTGTGTCAATCAGCCCAGATCCACGGCGGCCGGCCAGGCAGGAAGTGGAGGAAACAGAACCACAGCCAAACTTCCTGCTGCCACACAGACACACAATGGCCGCTATCGCCATGGCTCCCAGGGGAGAGAGGAGGATGGAGACCAGCTTAGTGTCTCTCTGGGGAAAACCTGCCCATATCTCCACTGGAGAGAGGAGGAACAGGCCTTTACACTATGACCACACTCACTTTAAAGGCCATACTTAAAAAAAAAAAAAAAAGTTTAGTTTGAAACTTTAATCATGATGAGTGTTTTGGCTTGACTGGAGTCTTCATTTTGACTTGGCGGGGGTGTGAGATGTGACCATAGGCAGGGAGACTTGGGGGGATTTTGGGGGGTATTTCCGGGTCTTTCTTTTGGTTGGAGTGTGACACGCGAGGCCAGCGGTATCCTCGCGCCAGTGGAAAAGTGCCACGAGCCACAGGAAGCTCCCCTTCCTGCCGCTCGAGCGGTTCTCATGGTCAGAACGTCACAGCTGCACGTCGACCCCATGGCCTATGGGTCACCATGGCAACAACAGCCTTTCAATAGTTCCAACACAGTTCAGAACAACAAGGTTTTGTTTTTGTTTGCCTGATTTGATAGTTTAATTCATGAATTGTTTTGTCATATTACTCAATTTGGTTTATTGCTTGGAGTTTTTTTTACGATAATGTTTGTCAACCATTATCCATTCTCACCTAATAAAGGTTATCTACATGTCATTTCAAATATCATATATTCTCATATATTGTAAGATACTACATTACTTGCATTACATTAAGTCCCGGTCTTAAACGGGCATCCAAGAGTTAATCAATATTGGAAAATCATCATTTATTTCCCATTCATCTAATCTCCTATTCTGAACGGACTGGAAGCCTATTCAATATTAAGATACAACAATAAACATACTGACACATTTGTTCCACGGTCCTTAACGACATTATTAGCCTCATGTCAAGCGTGTTGTAAATCTTTCTCCCGGTCACACCGCCTCTCCCCTCTCCTCTCCCCGCACCAGCCGCAGTTCTCACCCCGCAGGTCGGTAATAAAGACTGAGTCAGCAGACACGGAGGACCGGGAGACTCACTTGATGCAGGATGTCTGCAGGCAGCTGTGAAGCCCGGAACAGTTCAGCCACTTTACCGGCTGATAGTTTCCCAGAATCAGCCTGGCAGAGCGAGTGAAGACCGGAGTAACAGATCTGTTCATTCTCATTAAGAGAAATGAAACTCCGTCCTGGTGTCGCTGTAATAATCCCGGATCCCGGATCCATTCCTGGACGGAATCATGAACACGGTGGCTTCAAGTATACAGGGTTTTCTTCCCTTTAATCGTATTTTCCAGGTTATTTACTCCGGGTGGTTGACGAGGTTAAGAACTGGAGGTTAATCTGAAGAGTCACCGGTGTCTCTATCTCTGCTGTCTGCAGTACCGAGATCCGCCACCTGACGGCGCCACTGATTACAGAAAAGCAGCAATATCTTGACGCAAATTCACTGTATAAGACCATACAACCGTATAAATGAGTAGCATGTTGACTGTATGTCACTGTAGAAATGTGTCTGTTTCTTATAATCAGATAACTATAAGATAGTCAGATAACTATAAGATAGATAACTGTAAAATAGTCAGATAACTATAAGATAGTCAGATAAAATAGTCAGATAACCTTTGACCTCCACTCCTTTCAGCATGAACGGGTTTTTCCATTTCGCCTCGAGGCCAGAATTGCAGACGAGTCATCTAAACTTGTGTTTATGTAGTTCTGTTTTAAAACTATAAAACACATAGGCCTACTATAGTGATAGTAATCTTTCACACTGTAATGAGATTATCTAGAAAGTTAACGAAGAACTTTGTGTGGGTTATAGGGTTAAGTCTTGTTATTGAACAAGGTGAAAGGTGGTGTTTCATCTCGCTTCTCTCTCTGTCTTGGTGATCCAGCCGGTTTAACAGATCTTGACGTGATAAATAACCTGTTTTAAAAGCACTTCTACTGCCATCTCGTGTCGGGAACGAACTGCTGACGCTAAACTAACACGACAACAATCTTCAACTGGTCTGTAGGGGTCTGTGTGTCTGTAGACAAGCAGGGGGTCTGTGTGTCTGTGTACTGGGAATCAAGACTAGGCGTTAAGCAGGTAACTTCAGGTTTAACCCAATACAGAAACTCCTGGATTAAACCTGAAGTTACCTGGTTAACGCCAGATCCCCCTGCTCCAGTTCTACCTGTGTGTGTGTGTGTGTGTGTGTGTGTGTGTGTGTGTGTGTGTGTGTGTGTGTGTGTGTGTGTGTGTGTGTGTATGTGTGTGCGTGTGTGTTTTTGTGTGTGTGATCAGTGTCAAACTAGGAAAACCAGGAAGTGGAATTCCTGCCACTGGCACTGGTGAACTCTGACCCCTGGTGTCTTGTGTCTGTGCTGATCTGTGAAAGTTTGGGAACTTTGAACCTCTCTGTAAAAAAAGAGGCCATAGTCTCTATACTAAGTGATATTTTAGATCTTATTTTAGGTAATTTACAAAATAATGAATAACTGACTAAATGATTCACAGTTAAATGGCTTTTTTTTGGGGGGGAGGGAAGTTAAGTTGAAAAATCAATGATTGTGAGGAGACAAACACGCAGACACCAAATACCTATTCTTGGGTTATAGATTAACTACTGATTACATTGATTCTACACTGATGATTAATCAAAAAAAGTTTACATTCAAGACTCACAGATTTTGGAAATAGGTTTTGGTGCATCATGAGAGTACCCCCCCCCCCTCTCTCTAGTGTTGTTCTTATCTCTAGATAACAAAGCCTGCTAGATGAACACATTTTGGTGGAAGCAGTGAGCTACCAGACCAAACATACTCTGCTGGACAAACATAGTCTGTGAGTGGATCTGTCCAGCCTGCTGTTCCACACCCACACACACATGCACACACACATGCACACACACACATGCACAGATAAACACACACGCAGACATACACACCTGAAAACAAGCACTCACCTATACCGACACACACAAACGCACAAACACACAACCCATTTCCACACAGCATACTGTCTTTCAACAGTCACAAATTACTCAGACAACATCTAAGACCTCTTAAGCTCCGCCCCTCAGTGGGCGTGGCTCTGTGACAATAACTCACCTATGAAGCCTGACAGGCCACACCCTCCCCCAGACCCACCTTGACCACCTGGATCAGCAGGGAGAGATTCAACTCTGCCTGCTGGCTGACATGGACCCTCTGCAGCTGCTCTGCCTAGTTCTGGCCTCAGCCCTGGCCCAGACCCCAACCCCAGCCTCGGCCCCAGCCTCAGACCCAGCCTCTGACCTCTGTAAGCCTGGTAAGTTCCCAAGCAAAAACTCATCAGACTTAACAGTGTACTTACTTACAAAAAAAGACTTAATGTGTTGTTTATTTTCAATAGAAACTTCAAACGGTTACAAAGTGAGAATCAGTTTGAGGACCGCCCTGAGAGATCAAGCTGTGAGTTACCTGAGTTACCTGAGTTACCTTGGTTATCTGGGTTACCTGAGTTACCTGGGTTACCTGGGTTACTTGAGTTACCTGGGTTACCTGGGTTACCTGAGTTACCTGAGTTACCTGAGTTACCTGGGTTATCTGGGTTACCTGAGTTACCTGGGTTACCTGGGTAACCTGAGTTACCTGGGTTATCTGGGTTACCTGAGTTACCTGGGTTACCTGGGTTACCTGAGTTACCTGAGTTACCTGAGTTACCTGAGTTACCTGAGTTACCTGGGTTACCTGGGTTACCTGGGTTACCTGTCCTGCACATTACATCCATATTAAGAGTGTCTCTGTTGTTCCTCACCACAGTACGAATGGAACGAAAGCGAAACGTTCCTGTTCCAAGCTGCCATAGCGTTCGCTATGAGGCGACACTTCAAGACTGAGACCTACAAGTGAGTCAAATACACAACAGCTGTTGAGTTTGGTACATTTAGTGTCTTTATTTGTCTGGTCTGTGTCTGGTCTGTGTCTGGTCTGTGTCTGGTCTGTGTCTGGTCTGTGTCTGGTCTGTGTCTGGTCTGTGTCTGGTCTGTGTCTGGTCTGTGTCTGGTCTGTAGTGTCTGGTCTGTGTCTGGTCTGTGTCTGGTCTGTGTCTGGTCTGTGTCTGGTCTGTGTCTGGTCTGTGTCTGGTCTGTGTCTGGTCTGTGTCTGGTCTGTAGTGTCTGGTCTGTAGTGTCTGGTCTGTTGTGTCTGGTCTGTGTCTGGTCTGTGTCTGGTCTGTGTCTGGTCTGTGTCTGGTCTGTGTCTGGTCTGTTGTGTCTGGTCTATGTCTGGTCTGTGTCTGGTCTGTGTCTGGTCTGTGTCTGGTCTGTGTCTGGTCTGTTGTGTCTGGTCTGTTGTGTCTGGTCTGTGTCTGGTCTGTGTCTGGTCTGTGTCTGGTCTGTGTCTGGTCTGTTGTGTCTGGTCTGTGTCTGGTCTGTTGTGACACTATCCCCCCACCCCCACCCCAACCCCCCCCCCCCCCCCCATCCCCCCAGTGTCTCCAGCGTCCTCGTCTGTGCCCAAACACCCAGGGTGTCCTTCTGGTTCGTAGTGACGTCCCCTGAAGATCCATCTGTGCTGGTGGCCAATCACCAGGTGGAGACTGCTATCAGGTACACACACCTGGCACACACACCTGGTACACACACCTGGCACACACACCTGGCACACACACCTGGCACACACACCTGGCACACAAACCTGTCACACATACCTGGCACACAGGTAGATGACGTCAATTTTTCCATTCAGCATCATAATAAAAACGTTTTTACGCCCGACAGGAAGTCCAGGCATCGCATCAACAGCGTCTTCCTGCTGACTGACAGTACCCTGGAGTTTCTGGGGATCCCCCCGACCTTCGCCACCCCGGTGAACCCCGACCCCCCACCCTGGCTCATCGTGTTCGGGGTGGTGATCGGGGCGGTGTGTGCTGGAATCGTGACTCTGTTACTCTCTTCTCTGTTGCAGAACAAGCGGTGAGTTCGAATGGTCTGTTCGATACTCTGAAATGACTTGTGTCTACTTCTGTCCTGCATGTGTTCTGTCCTACATGTGACACAGCTTAACTAAAGAACAGAAGTCACAGAGAAAAAGTTCTGCAGTGATGATCACATGTCAGATCATCAGTGATGTCCCAAGAATCTGAGGTAGCTGAGCTTTTCTGTGTTGGTTTCATTTCCTTCCAGAAATAAGAGCAGAATGGCGGATGAGGGGGAGGAAGAGGAGGGGGAGGAGGGGGAGGAGGGGGAGGAGGGGAAACCGGTGAGAGGGGAGAACGGAATCGCTTGCGAGAACTTGGAAGGCGTTCAGAACGCGGCGTTCACCGACGACGACGGCTTCACGAAGATGTAGCGGCTGTGGAGCGAGGAGCGAGAGACGGCTTCAGAGACTCACCTCTTACTGTTCACCTGAAGAAGACAAATATCCAAGAATGATTCTAAAGGATATATTTTTAGACTTTAGGCCTATATACTTAGCTGGGACTAATGTAACAACGCACACACATCACATTTTAAATCAAGCTAAGGTACGAGGAATGACATGATGTCCTCTTTGGTATATATGGGGCTAATTCAACTGATTTAGCTTGTGATCATATTGTCCAGTATTTTCCTCTGTTAAATCTGTCATTCTGAGTTCTGTGTCTAAATCCATGTATCCTGCTGGACTTTGTGCATTTCTTAACCCCTGAAGTTGAGCACATGTTGTGTTCTGGCAAAACTGAGTGGAAGAACTGCAGCTACTGCAGTTATTGGATGACAGGTCAACCTTTGACCCCTGAGAGAGACACATCGGCAAATCCCATTTTAAAGAGTAAAATGATGATAGAGCACACTGTAATGGTCAGTTAAGAGATTATTAACACGCTGTTTTATATCCAGTTAAGAGTTAACTACCTTTAACTTCCCCATTTCAGATTTTTACTGCTTTGTATTCCACAGTGACTTAGAGTACTATGGTTACTAAGGATACCTTTTTATAAGGTTTTACTTTAAGACCGCGTTCAGTAATGGTTCACTTCCTCTATCTTCGTAACGTTACTTTGTTAACGTCTAATCTTGATTCCCAGTACAGAACAGAAAGTGAGCAGAAGTGGAGGACAGGATCTACTCTTTCTGTTGACTGAACTGAAACATTCTGACCTTTCACCAACAGTCTAACTACTTTCAAACATGTTGCGATTAAGTGAGGACAAACAATATAATAAGATAGTTAGACAAATAGAGAATAAACAAATAAGAAAGATAGTTAGACGAATAGAGAATAAACAAATGAGAAATATAGGGCCTTCAAGTAGCACTTAACGGAAGGTGTGAGCTCCAGTGCGCCCTCTTCTGGCTCTCAGGTGAACTACACCTCAAGTCAGCTGATTCTACTTCCGCAAATGTGACGTTGGCTTCATGCGGCTTCATGTCCGTCACGGATTTAATAATGTTCAACATAACAGGAGACGTTTTATAGTTTATATAAAGCCTAATGAACGGGTCAATATTCGGTAACTCACCGAATCTATTTGCTGGCCATGGCTAAACCCAAACTAGTTGTGTTTGACTTGGGTAAGTGTGTATATCTATCTAACTGGGAAGTACAGTATAACAAAAATAATGTTCTAATAATGAAGTGTGTGTGTGTGTGTGTGTGTGTATGTGTGCTCACGTGCTGTTTCAATCCTAAAGATTACACCCTCTGGCCGTTCTGGGTTGACACCCACGTGTGTCCGCCGTTCCACAGAGGCAGAAGGTGAGTGTGTCTGGAATATTATTATTATTATTGTGTCCTTGGGTAAGACACTTCACCCTACCTGCCGGGGGGGGGGGGGGGGGGGGGGGGGATAAGAGCCTCTGATAAATGACTCCATGTAAATGTCAATATTATGATCTGAACTTGAATAAAAGATGACCCAGACAGCTATGTGGTGTCAGTGTGCGTATCCATTCATATAGACCAAATGCAGACAAATGTCCGTAGTTATTACTACGGTAGTAACGGATACGGTAGATAGAAGTCACTTCCCGTTACTACCGGGGTTTCTGATGGTCCTCACGTGCATGTCTCTCTCCAGCGGCGGCGTGTTGGACGCGAGGGGTGACCCTGTGACCCTGTACCGGGACACGGTGGAGGTGCTGTCCACTATCCACAGTCAGGGCATCACGATAGGAGTGGCGTCACGGTACGGGAGCTGAAGCTCGTGCCATGTTCGGTTCGCTCCCTGAATCGTTAATAGATCGTTTACGCTCGTGCTACTTTGTGTTCGGCTCGTGTTTGGTTATATCTCCGTCATCGCGTTATTAATTAGCCAATTAATCTGTTGATATTTTTCAGCACGGGAGAAGTGGACGGGGCCAATCAGCTTCTTTCACTGTTCAATCTGAATCAGTTCATTTCCTTTAAAGAAATCTATCCAGGATCAAAAGTTACCCACTTCAAAAAGTAAGTTTGAAGTTGACATCAGATCAAACTTTCTTTATACCAGTCAAGACGGAAATGTGTGTGTGAAGTGTGTGTGTATGCAGTGTGTGCGCCGTGTGTGTGTGTGATGTGTGTGTGGTGTGTGTGTAATGTGTGTGTACTGTGTGTAATGTGTGTGTGTATGCAGTGTGTGTGCCGTGTGTGTGTGTGATGTGTGTGTGGTGTGTGTGTACTGTGTGTATGTACTGTGTGTAATGTGTGTGTGTGTGAAGTGTGTGTGTATGCAGTGTGTGTGCCGTGTGTGTGTGATGTGTGTGTGGTGTGTGTGTAATGTGTGTGTGTGTGAAGTGTGTGTGTATGCAGTGTGTGTGCCGTGTGTGTGTGGTGTGTGTGTAATGTGTGTGTGTGTGTGTCTCTCTACAGGCTCAGTTCAGATAGTGGCTTCCAGTTCAGTGAGATGATGTTCTTTGATGATGAGTACAGAAACATCTCAGATATCAGCAGACTAGGTACAGTCAACCTGCCTGCCTGCCTGCCTGCCTGTCTGTCTGTCTGTCTGTCTGACTGTCTGTCTGTCTGACTGTCTGACTGTCTGACTGTCTGACTGTCTGTCTGATTGTCTGTCTGTCTGTCTGTCTGTCTGTCTGTCTGTCTGTCTGACTATCTGTCTGACTCTCTGTCTGACTGTCTGTCTGACTGTCTGTCTGACTGTCTGTCTGTCTGACTGTCTGTCTGACTGTCTGACTGTCTGACTGTCTGTCTGTCTGCCTGCCTGCCTGCCTGCCTGTCTGTCTGTCTGTCTGACTGTCTGTCTGACTGTCTGTCTGACTGCCTGTCTGACTGTCTGTCTGTCTGACTGTCTGTCCCTCCCTTTGCCTGTCTGTCTCTCTCTGTCTGGCTCTCTCTCTGTATCTCCCTGCCTCTCTCTGTCTCTCTCGCTCTAACTCTCTGTCTCACACACACACACACACACACACACACACACACACACACACACACACACACACACACACACACACACACACACACACACACACACACACACACACACACACACACACACTTCAACGAAATTAATAAAATGTCAATGTAAAATGTTAATGATACATGATAGTTAATGTTACCTTCAGTTAAAGTGTTGTCACATGCTAGTTGGCAGATGGTAGTTAAGCTTCATGTAAAGTCTAACTAAGGTGTTCTAAGGTGTGATCTGCTCCTTCCTCAGGTGTCCACTGTGTGCTCGTACCTGACGGCGTAACCATGGCGCTGGCCAATCAGGAGCTGCAGAAATTCTCTTCCAGTCATTCATCATGATACCAGAGGGCCTCGCTACATGCAGTACCCAGGTGTCACCTTAGGGGGCAGTGTTGCATCGTTAATGCTTCGTTTTCTGACGACACAATATGTTGGAGGTTTCTTGTGGGAAAACAGACTATTATATTTGATATTTTTGATAAGAAATGCTACAGTAGTAGCCTATATTGTTCAGGGAGGCAATTATTAAATCACCCCAAAAAACACGGCTAAAGGATTGTATAGAATCATAAAGATGAAATATAAAATTGATATAAATTGATATTAGAGTTTTATGAGGAAACATCTTCATCATGTGTATTTAATGTTTGTTGTTTCGTCTGTGACTCGGATGCTGCTACATATCAACACAGACCTGCTACACAGCTGATTACATTATCATTAAAATAATGTAATTTCTGCATGTTAATGATCTCAGGAGCATCAGACACGTGTTCAGATCCGGTGTTCAGATCATTAACTAACCTGTCTCCCCAAAGTCCACGAAAAATACATTTTCAAATTGGATTCTCATTAAGATACATTGTTGATAAAGATTTAATTTCCCCGGTGATTTCACCAGAGGTCTGAAACCAACCATACTGTCTGAACCAAGTCAAGGATGATCAACGCTGCTCATACAGAATACACAGAAAATAACATCCCATAATAGACCACTGCACATGTAATGAGCTTTCAAATGATATAATTTGATCGGAAATACCTTCGAGATTTTGTCCAAGCCGAATGTCTTCTTGTGTTGTTCAGTTACGGTATATTAAACAGCTTCATCTTTTTTTAATTTCCTCTGTTGTTAAGATATAATCCCATGCCATCCTGAGACACACTTAGAAAAACACATTCTAACATCAACAGCAGCATTTTTCAACACTAAAGACACTTTTACTAGCGGATGATGACAAGAACAATTACAAAAATGATTTGAAAAAAAAACTACCTTTTTTTCCTCATGTTCAAACACTTCTTCACAACAGTTTTAATTTCGAGTGCAGTGAGTGCCCAAGTGAATGTGTTCCTCATATAAACATTTAAAACAGCACTTCTGTAAGTGGTTAGTGAAACCATCCGCTGATTGATCCGTTGTAAGACAGATTCTCCCAGCAGAAGGTGTTCAATCCTGGTCCTCAGGGACCCACCATCCTGACTGTCTAAAACGTTTCCCTTGCTCTAGCACAACTGATTCTAATGAATGGGTTGTTAACCAGCTCCGTGGAAACCTGATTATGAACATCAATTAGAATCAGGTGTGTTGTAGAGCAGGGAAACATCTAGAACAGGGGTCTCCAATCCTGGTTCTCAGGGGCCCCACTGTCCTGCATGTTTTAGACGTTTCCCTGCTCCAACACACCTGATTCAAATGAATGGATCATTATCTACCCCCCCCCCCCCAATACACAGGTTTAAACACCCCTGCTGCTGTAATAGTGTCCCCATACACTGGCTCTACGGAGGGGGAAAAACACTCATTTAATAAAGTCGTCTATTTAACAAAATCTGTCTCTTTCTGCAGTGTGCAAATTTGCATAGTGTTTTGTTGAGGTTAACACCAGTTAACCACAGTTAACAATAGAAGGATTATTTCTGGTGGCTGTACAGTGGGGCGGGGGGGGGGGGGGTTATTTACAGGAAACTGGAACAGCGGGCGATAATAGTGGGTATTAATGCAGTCCACATATTCTGGAAAGACATTTTCGTTAGTGTGTGTGTGTCAACGTGAGTGTGTGTGTGTGTGTTCACCTGGAACTGAATCGCAAGTGTCCGTATGTGTGTGTTCCCTGTGAGTGTGTGTGTCTAAGTGGGGTGTGTGTGTCCAGGTGGGGTGTGTGTGTGTGTGTGTGGGGGGGGGGTGGTTTAGAGATGGTTTAATGCCGCCTCTAATTTTAATCCACTTCTAAATGTTGCATCAGAGGAGCAGTGACTCTTCAGCAGAGTGCCCCTATTAAACTATCAATATTAAAACATCACAAATTCTCTCCATATTTCATGAAGCCTATTTTTCAACAATGCCGCTTTCAACGTCTTTCGGAATCAATATTTCAAAAAGTGAATTTTTCATCACTGTAACTTGGAAAGCCTAGGGTCCATTATTCATACCAGCTACATGGAGATTTAGAAAGCGACATATCTCTTCTGTTTTGGGGCAGAAGGTGAGTTTGAGAGAGGTGAGCTCTGATGGGGCTTGACTGGAGTTCTTAAAGTCACCTAGAACACCTTTTCTCTGTTCTCTGTAGTTGGTTCCAGGTTAGCAGCTCTCTATTGCTTTTAAATTGCATCAGTCACAGTGTTGAACATCGTCATCCTTTTTACAACTTCTCACCTCCTCCACCCTCCCATCCCTCCCTCTCACCTCCTCCACCCTCCCATCCCTCCCTCTCACCTCCTCCACCCTCCCATCCCTCCTCTCACCTCCTCCACCCTCCCATCCCTCCCTCTTACCTCCTCCCCCCTCCTCCTCACCCTAGAACTCCCACAGCATCTCTGATTCTTCCTCCAATCTCTGGTTTTCATTTGCCTGAACAGTGTCTCCATCCTTCCTCCTCTCTCCCTCTGGTTTCTCCTCTTCTACTATCCTCTCCATCCTCTCCCCTCTGTCACCCCTCTCCCCCCTCTCCCTCTCCCCCCTCTCCTTCTCCCCCACTGCTAACCTCTCCTCCACTCTCTCTTTAATGATCTTCACCAACCTGTTGAACTTCAAGTCAGACTCATCTGATCCCTCCTCCTCTGTCTCCCCCTCCCCTCCCCCGTCCTCCCCCTCCCTCCCTCTGTCGCTCTCCAGCGAGCTCAGTGACTCCGCCCTCGAGTCTCCGCCCTCAAACTCGTAGGTCTGTAGCGAGTCGTACGGCGGCTGTGATAGGTCAGAGGTCACCTGGTCTAGACGGAACTTAAGAAACTCCTTCATTCCAGGCCCCGCCCCCTCCGCTCCTCCGCCCTGCCCACCTTCAGCCCCTAAGCCGCGTCCGTATCCCAGCATGCTCGGCGGCAGGGAGAGCAGCTGAGGGGTGAGTTCCTTCCTCCCCGCTAGCCCGAATGCATCCAGCAGCCGCGCTCCTTCGCGGAGCAAAGTAGTCCCTCTCCCAGGTATCCCTCCGCCGGGCGGGTTCAGAGAGCCCACGATGCTGTAGTTGTCATGGTTCCTGTGGGCGTCGCCCCGCCCCGCCCTCTCTGACAGGACGGATGATTCGGTGTCGGTCTCGTCCAAGGCGGAGCTGGACGCTGCCGTGTTGGTCTGGGAGGGAGACGGGTCCCGCTGGCCTTCATCCTGGGATGATGAAGAACTGCAGTGACTCTGAGAGGAGGAAGAGGAGGAGGAGGAGAGGGGAGGGGCGCAGGGCCGGTCTGTCACTGCAGGCTCAGGCTGAGGAGGAGGAGGGTAGAGGAAGAGGAGGGAGAGGAGACGTCATGGTAACAGAGAAGGACAGCAGAGCATGTGCAGCAGTGTTTCTGAAGGGGAAGCGCTCTGTGACTAAACACAACAAATCAAAGTTGATCTGAAGAGAGAGCAGATCAGATACCATGTAGTAAGATGGTGTTCATATTAAAGATGTACATCATCTCCTTACTGTGAACAACATCCCTGCACAGTGTGTGTGTGTGTGTGTGTGTGTGTGTGTGTGTGTGTGTGTGTGTGTGAGAGTGTGTGTGTGTGTGTTTTCACTAAACTGAGAACTGAACACAAAACCATTAAAAGAATTAACTGACCTTGACCTGTCCATTGTCCATCACCTGGTCTTGTTTCTGGCCCTGGTTCTGGTTCCAGTCCTGGTTTTGGCCCTGGTTCTGGCCCTGGTTCTGGCCCTGGTTCTGGCCCTGGTCAGGGTCAGGAGCAGGTCTGCTCTGGAGGGAGGTCAGCCATGGTTCCGATCCAGATGAGCTGACCCACTGTGAACTAGGCTCCTGGAGGTCAAAGTTCAACCCATTCTGCAGTAGGAGAGGATCTGCTCTGTGATTGGACGTAGACTCCCGGAGGTCGAAAGCGGCCCCCTTCTGAAGGATGTGATTGGCCGGGAGCCCGTAGCCCCGGGCGACGGGGAGATACGGCAGCGTGTGCACGCCGTAGCACAGGCGTCCGTACATGGGGGCGGAGCCTGGGCGCAGAGGAGGCGGGGCCAAGCAAGAGCGACTGCAGCTGGAAGTCCTGGTTCTGTTAGTCTGAGTGAACCATCTGGAGAGAGAGAGCTGGGTTAGAGAGGCACACACACACACACACACACAACATCTCTCTCCCCCCCTCCCTCTCCCCCTCCCTCTCCCCCTCTCCCCCCCCCTCACATGTTCCTGTGCTGCAGACTCTGCAGGGCCGTGATGTCGAAGGCTGCTGTATCTGCCTCCCCCCCTCCCTCGTCATCGTAGGTGATGATGTTCTCCCTCACATCGTCCCCCTCCAGGGGGGACAGGGGGTCTCGCTTCTGGTGCCGCAGGGAGAGAGAGAGAGCACACACCACTGGGGGAGGAGGGGGAGACAGGAGGGGAGGGAGAAAAGGGGGGAGGGGGAGAGACAGGTTTGAAGTTAGACATGGTAGAGATGCTGAAAGACAGACCATCAAACGAGCTAGCAAGTCCTCCCTCTTTCACCTCCCTCCCTCCCTCCCTCCCTCCCTCCCTCCCTCCCTCCCTCCCTCCCTCCCTCCCTCCCTCCCTCCCTCCCTCCCTCTCACCCAGTAGTGTGGTGAGGCAGGCCAGCAGAGCCAGCAGGGTGATCATGCTGAAGATGAGGGAGGGAGAGGTGGAGGAGAGAGGCAGACACACAGCGTATCTCTCCCAGCCTCGCTCTCTCTGCCGCCCCCTCTCCTCCGCCCGCATGCCCCCCCGCAGGCACGGGCACACCGTCACCGTCACCGTGCCGGTGTTGGTCAGACCGGACGCCCCGTCACGCATCACCACGGGAACCAGGAGGGTGAGGAGGGGGGAGGCCGGGCCAGGGGGAGGCACCAGGGGGGAGGCAAGCACCAAGCTGGCCAGAGGACCTGAGGAGGAGACACTGCTGTTAAGACAAGAAGACTGAGACTGAGGGAGGAGGGAGAGAGGAGGAGGGGAGGAGGAGGGGAGGAGGAGGGGAGGAGGAGGGGAGGAGGAGGAGAGAAGAGGGGCGGATAATAGGAGGAAAGAAGAGAAGGGGAGGAAGAGAGAGATGTGAGAGGAGGTACAAGAGGGAGAGAGGGGGAGGAGCAGAGGATGGAGAGGAGGAGAAGGAGAATGGGAGAGGCAGGGTGCAGGCTCACCTCCCGTGTCTCTGATGGAGAGGTTGAGGGAGGAGCTGGAGTCAGGAGGGATGCTGAAGTGAACAGAGGAGTCCTGACCTCCCTGATCTTTATCCACTGCCCTCAACACCTGCACCACCTGGAACACACTCAGGGTGAGAGGGAGAGAGGGGGGGGGGAGGGGGGGGAGAGAGACAGACAGAGAGAGAGAGAGAGAGAGAGAGAGACAGACAGAGAAGGAGAGGGAAGGGGGGAGAGAGACAGACCGACAGAGAGACACAGAGAGAGAGAGGGGAGGGGGGGAGGGGGGGGAGAGAGACAGACAGAGAGACAGAGAGAGAAAGAGACAGACAGAGAGAGACAGGCAGACAGACAGGCAGACAGGCAGGCAGACAGAGAGACAGACAGGCAGACAGACAGACAGACAGGCAGACAGGCAGACAGGCAGACAGAGAGACAGACAGGCAGACAGACAGACAGACAGACAGACAGACAGGCAGAGAGACAGAGAGAGAAAGAGACAGACAGAGAGAGACAGGCAGACAGACAGACAGGCAGACAGGCAGACAGGCAGACAGAGAGACAGACAGACAAACAGACAGACAGATAGACAGATAGACAGACAGACAGACAGGCAGAAAGACAGGCAGACAGGCAGACAGGCAGAAAGACAGGCAGACAGACAGACAGGCAGTACCTGTCCAGCAGGGCTGGAGTCACACACAGATGTGTGATACTGTCTGTCAAGCTCCGGAGCGTTGTCATTCTGATCCAGCGTTTCTATGGCAACCACCACCCTGGTAACGAGGTTGGGGTTGTCTGTGGAGAGAGAGAGCGTGCTGGTGTTAAGAGAACTGAAGTCATCAGTGTGTGTTGACTTCGAGAGGGGGGGAGAGATGAGGGGGGGTTAGAATCAAGGCTGCAGAGGAAGGGGGGAGGAGGTGGGGAGAGGAGGATGTAGGGAGTAGGAGGTAGGAGATAGAAGGTAGGAGGTAGGAGGTAGGAGGTAGGAGGTAGGAGGTAGGAGGTAGGAGTTAGAGGTAGGAGGTAGGGTAGGAGGAGGTAGGAGATAGGAGGTAGGAGGTAGGAGATAGGAAGTAAGAGGTAGGAGGTAGGAGTAGTAATAACATAGTGTGCGCCTTGCAGCACGCACACAATAATAATAATAAACGCTAGTAATAACATAGTGTGCGCCTTGCAGCACGCACACAATAATAAACGCTAGTAATAACATAGTGTGCGCCTTGCAGCACGCACACAATAAACGCTAGTAATAACATAGTGTGCGCCCTTGCAGCACGCACACAATAAACGCTAGTAATAACATAGTGTGCGCCTTGCAGCACGCACACAATAAACGCTAGTAATAACATAGTGTGCGCCTTGCAGCACGCACACAATAATAATAATAAACGCTAGTAATAACATAGTGTGCGCCTTGCAGCACGCACACAATAATAATAATAAACGCTAGTAATAACATAGTGTGCGCCTTGCAGCACGCACACAAATAATAATAATAAACGCTAGTAATAACATAGTGTGCGCCTTGCAGCACGCACACAATAATAATAAACGCTAGTAATAACATAGTGTGCGCCTCTCAGCACGCACACAATAAACGCTAGTAATAACATAGTGTGCGCCTTGCAGCACGCACACAATAAACGCTAGTAATAACATAGTGTGCGCCTTGCAGCACGCACACAATAATAATAATAAACGCTAGTAATAACATAGTGTGCGCCTTGCAGCACGCACACAATAATCAGGTGTGCTAGAGCAGGGAAACATCTAAAACCTTCAGGACAGTGGCCCTCGAGGACCAGGATTGCCCACTCCTGCACTACATACACAGACAGTGTGTATTCAGGTGGGTAATACTGTTATATTACTGCTCCTAAATGTACAGTTTACATTGTGTGTGTGTGTCTATAGGGGACACTGGGTCATCAACAAACACACAGCATGTCTTCTATCATCCTGGATTAAACATCTTTATTTCTCCTTATTTAGTCAGGAAGACACTATTTAGTTCATCACATTCAGTGGAACTGACATCAAACACAGGATTGTTGTTTGTCAACAATTCAAACTAAACAAACATTCAACACACCAATACTGACAAACACTGTGGAGATCAATCCCAAGTGTGTACAGTTCAATCTTCAGTAGCATCTATGTGAGCACAGTGTGTGAGAGTGTGTGTGGGCTATTCTACCTGACACAGGGACACTGAGGAGCCATACTGAAGAACACTGAGGAGCCATAGTTAACCCTGAACCCAGGATAGAGGGGCTCAGTGAATGTGCTGTGGAAGGTGTGCAGGTGGGTCAGTGTGTCAGAGGAGACTGTGTAGAAGGACAGAGTGCCGGCCGGCCAGTCCAGATACACTCCTACTCTGTGGGAGCTGGAGGGGGGGTAGGTATGGCAGTGTACTTGTTATTGTGCCAGGCATAGTAACTGTTATCATCACAGTACAGACTCCAGGACTTGTTATTGCCTCCAAGCCAACAGTCATCACCCTTTCCTCTCCTGCTGATTCCTTTATATGTCACTGCTATAGAAACCCATCCTCCACTCCACTCTGCCTCCCAGTAACAGCGTACAGACAGACCCTCTCTACACAGCACCTGGTCCAAGTAATCAAATCTCTCTGGGTGATCAGGATACGGCTGCTTCTCTCTCCTGCATGTCACCTTTCTGTTCTCCTCAGACAAAGAGAGTTCTCTGTGTGCTGTGTTTGGGTCCAGTGTGAGATCACAGGCATCTGATGGGGGAGACCAAGACACAATATATTATTGATCAGCATCATTCACATTAGAATGGCTCCCTCTTCCTGCCTCCCCCCCTTTCATTCTCTCTCCCCATCTCCCTCCCTCCCTCCCTCCCTCCCTCCCTCCCTCAGTCTGTCCCCCCTCCCTCCCTCCCTCCCTCCGTCTCTCCCTAACCTCTCTCCTCCCTCCCTCCCTCCCTCCCTCCCTAACTCTCTCTCTCTCTCACTCTCTCACTCTCTCCCCCTCCCTTCCCCCCCCCTCCCCCTTCCTCCATGTCCCCCCCCTCCTTCACTCTCTCTCTCATCTACACTCTCCCCACCCCCTTATCTACCTCACTCCCCCCCAACCCCCTGACTTCCCCCTCTCCCAGTCTCCCCCCCACCCTAATTACCACCCCCACCCTCACCTACTACCTTCCCCAATCTACTCTCTCCCCCACCTCCCCCATTCCTACCCTCACCCTCCTCTCTCCTCCACTTCCTCTCCCCCCTCTTACCCCCACGCTCACCTCTCTCTCTCCCCCACCATCACCTTCTCTCTCCCCCACCCTCCTCTCTTCCCACCCTCACCTAATCTCCCCCCACCTCCCCCTTCCCACCCCTCACCTGTTTCTCCCCCTCTCTTCCCCCCACCCTCACCTCCTCCCTCCCACACCTCCTCTTCCTTCTCTCCTCCCCCCACCATCACCTTCCCACCCTCACCTCCTCCCCCCACCCCTCACCTCTTCTCTCCCCTCACCTTCTCTCCCTCACCCCTATCCCCCACCTAGTCTCTCCCCCCCACCTCCTCTCCCCCCCACCTTCACCTCCCTCTCTCCCCCCCACCTCTTCTCTCCCTCATTTAATCTCTCTCCCCACTTTCTCTCCCCCACCTACTCTCTCCCACCCACCTCCCTCCCCCCCCTCTTCCCCCACTCTCAACTTCTTCGCCCACATCCCCCTTCCCACCCTCACCTACTCTCCCCCACGCTCACTTACTCTCTCCCCAACCCTCTCCCCCAACCCTCACCTACTCCCTCCCCCTCTCCTCTCCCCCACTCTCACTTACTCTCTCCGACCTTGTATCTTTCCACCCTCACCTATTATCTCTCCCCCACCTCCTCTCTCCCTCACCCTCATTTAATCTCTCCCTCCACCTACTCTCTCCCCCTACCCCTCACCTACTCCCTCCCCCTCTCCTCTCCCCCACGCTCACTCTCTCCCTCACCCTCATTTAATCTCTCCCCCACCTCCTCCCCCCCCTCCCCCCCACCTTCATGTACTCTCTCCCCCCACCATCACCTATTCTCTCCCCCACCTCCCTCTCCCCTACCCTCACCTTCTCTCTTGCCCAGAGGGGAAGGGGGACAGGGGAGAAGAGAGAGAGAGGGGAGGGAGGGGAAAACAGGGGAGAGGATAAGGAAGGGTGGAGGAGAAGGGGGAGGGAGGGGAGACAGGGAGGGAAGAAAGGAAGAGAGAGGGGAGGGGAGAGAGAGGGGAAACGGGAGAGGAGAAGGAAGGATGGAGGAGAATTCAGAATTCAGAATTCAGAATTCAGAATACTTTATTAATCCCCTCGGGGAAACTTCTTTGGCAGGACAGTGCCCACCGTGGCAACACGACAAAGTACATTATCGGCGCACAAGCCTTCTGAAATTGGGAAAACACAAATAGATTTTCGAGGAGAAAAAAAGGATACATGCCAGAGCCTGTAACCAAAAACACCTCAGCCGACAGATAAGCAACAACAACAAGCAGGTGGAGGCGTTGGATGAGTCTGTGTTCGTAGCCAAAACACAGAACAATCTGCCTCATGGTCTTGAGGTCAGGACATCTTGTTCCAGCCAGACAACTCTCACAGAAAGGGGTGGGGGTGGGGGTTGGGGGTGGGGGAGGGGGAGGGGTGTAGAGAGACGTCGTACCTCAATCTTGCAAGATAGAAACAGGTAGGGGGAGGGGTAGCCCTGCACGGTACCAGGCACAGCCGTACAGGAATTTGGAGACGAAAACATATACTCATGTCATTGCTCGTAGAGTTAGTTTACACCCTACAAACAAGTCTCACTCAATGTCTCTCAAATGTCTCTCAAATGCCTCTCAATGTCTCTCAAAATGTCTCTCAAATGTCTCTCAATGTCCCTCAATGTCTCTCACTCTTCCATTTTGTTGGTCAATACGTTCCTCTGTCCCCTGCAGAGCCATCGGTATCCCGCGATGCGCGTAAAGTCACACTTTGGCCACCAACAGCCCTGCCCATCACATCAAAACAAGTGGGGCAGCTTAAAGGGGGCCGTTAACGGCTGCCTCAGTTTTTATAATTTGTCGATATACCAGGGCACGCTTAATCCAATCAGCAGAAGCCCGGCCATCATAAATCCCAATATGTAGAGATCCTCAAAGTCCTCGACGGAAGGTTCCCACAGGCACACGACACGCCTCCTATCCCACGCGTCCATCATGTATCCCGCTGGAGACGATCCCATGCGGGGGACATGGTGGGTCCCCCCAGCCCCAAGATCTCTTTAAATATATGGTGACAATAGTACTTGACCAGCTAATCAATTCCATGTTTCAGCTTAAAAGGGTGATGCAGTTAGTCTCTCCAGCAGACAGGCAGACGATAGAGCAGGAAAAAGATAAGGGAGCGAAAAAGTTTTGCGACCGCCTCCACGAGAGCAAGGACTAGAAGAAGGGGGAGGGAGGGGGAACAGGGGAGGGAAGGAGGAGGGTAGAGGAGATAGGGGAGGGAGGGGGACAGGGGAGGGAAGGAGGAGGGTGGAGGAGAGAAGGGAGGGAAGGAGGAGGATGGAGGAGAGAGGGGAGGGAGGGGGACAGGGGAGAGAAGGAGGAGAGAGGGGAGGGGAGGGGGACAGGGGAGGGAAGGAGGAGTGTGGAGGAGATAGGGGAGGGAGGGGGGCCAGGGAAGGGAAGGAGGAGGGTGGAGCAGAAAGGGGAGGGAGGGGGGACAGGGGAAGGAAGGAGGAGGGTGGAGGAGAGAAGGGAGGGAGGGGGGACAAGGGGAGGGAAGGAGGAGGGTGGAGGAGAGGGGAGGGAGGGGGACAAGGGAGGGAAGGAGGAGGGTGGGAGGGAGAGAAGGAGGGAGGGGGACAGGGGAGGGAAGGAGGAGGGTGGAGGAGAGGGGAGGGCACACACACGTGTCCATTTCTTTACAGTGTCTAAGTCACTAAAGATATTGTCCCTTGTATGATCTTGTGAACTAGAACCAAGTAACAGTCAATACTCACATTTCCTAAGGCCAGGTTTGATCCTGCACTCTCCACCATGATCCACACTGCAGGGATAAGCAGAGGAAGGATGAAAAAACACTTCACCTGTTGATAAGGGACTTAGCAACTGACTTTCTAAGTAAACATGTTTTTTCTCTCTAATCATCAGAGGTGTATTCCAGAAAGCAGGTTTGACAAACTCTGAGCCTAACCCTGAACTCTGACTTGAGATGGGAAGCTCAAAGTTATCACTTTCCAGAACAGCTCATCTGACTTAGTTCAATTCTAACTCACTGGAATTAGACATTCTCCTGTGTGCAGACGAGTGTGAAGACATTTTCTGAAAGATAATCAGCAACTGTAACAGCAAGAGAGAGACAGTTGGTCACTGAGTACATTTCAAAGCAGCATATTAATGTGCCATTAAACCACATGTTTCATATTTGACAGCATTAAACCATAACCTGTAGTAGCTTTCATCCCTAACAGAATCCATGTGGTGTCAGTGTTGCACCCCTGAACACAGGGAGAAAGAATCACCAGAGTGATTTAAAAGGGTGTTTCTCTCTCTTGCAGGAGTTTATTGCAATTGCATTAATTGAACAGCAAATGTTTGCGACCTTAGTACAAAATGGCGGAGCGCAAGTTCACCATTGATCTATTATATTAACTGGATACGGTATTGAAAAATGGCGGCCGTTGATTTCAATGAAGTTGCTCACCTAGCGCATTTTTTTGACTTCCACATTTAAAATAAACTGGATCAAATCTTATCTAAAAAACCCAACCTCCATTTGGAATATATTTCCTCATTATATATTTTCAAAAGTAGGTGGTCTCAATTTTCTTCTTCTTTGTAACTATAGTATTGATAAAATACCAGTTAAACTGTCAGCATTCCACAGACAGACACTTTTAGCATGGCCACTTATATACAAACATAATTTTTCTCATAATTTTTTTATTTGGAACAACAAATACATGTTATACAAAAGAAAAAGTCCTTATTTTTCCGTCATTGGTTTGACAAGAAAATCCTACTGGTGGGTCAGCTTCTTGATGAAAATGGACATTTGCTGAGATACAATGACTTCAATTACAAACACAATCTTGCTGTGACTCCCAAAGAATATGCCATTGTTTTCGATGCTGTGACCAGAGAAATATGTGAACTTTTTAAGACTGCTGCTGTTGATGGAGATTTGTCCTTATTGACTGTGACTGACACCGCCATTGGAAAAGCTTGTTTTGCTCCTGTCCGGAAAAATAACAGAAGAATTCGTGCTTCATTTCAGCAAGAAGTCATTTCTGTGCCCTCTGCTATTTTTTACTGGAGAAAATTTGTCCCTGACACTATATGGAAAAAAGGATGGACTATGAATCAAAGACTCTTTGTAAATAACAAAATGAAAGATGTTTCTCTTAAATTAATACACAGAATTTACCCCACAAATCAATTTTTTTAACAAAGTATATAAAAACGATTGACCCTAATTGTACTTTTGTAAAGAGCACCCTGAGACGATCAGTCATCTTTTTTGGGAATGCAGTAATTAAAATTTTTTGGAAAGACTGTTTACAATTTATAAAAGATAACATTGACTCTAATTTTAGTTTAACATTTGAACATGTCATTTTTGGTTTTCATGATACGAAGGTAGATTTGAATAAGAAAATGGTTATTAATCTACTTATAATATTTGGCAAATTCTACATACATAAAAGCAAATTTTCATCAGCATTATCTATTTTTTCCCAGTCCTAATTAAACAAATTGAAGTATATTTGTGTGCCATTTCCAAAAGTTTGAACCAAAAGGCTGTGGTCACATATGAAAGTTGTGTATCCTTAAATATATTTGATGTATGAAGTATGATATATTAGGCTTTGTCACTGTATGTGCCTCCCCTGGCATCCTGTTATTCTGTTGTCCTATTGTCATATACGAGATGTTTGTGCATCAATAAAAAAAAAAAAAAAAAATAAAGCATTTTTTTGACTTCCTGGTTTACTTCCGCGGTATGGGGAATGGAATGATGGGAGGCTGATGACGCTCTGGGGCAAAGAGAACGAGTAAGTCGCGCGTTTGGTCGAGCGCTGCGCGCTCATGAGTGCTTGTGGAAGAGTTTGACCGATAATGACGAATATACATAATCAAATTATGGATTTATAGGACACATCAACCGATTATATTTTCATAGTCATGGTTATAGACTATACATGGTTAATTTGTTTTTTTGTTTGTTTATTTTTTTTAAGTTTAAGTAAGGATAAAACGAGTCATTTTTTATTAAGGTTAATCTAAAATAAAAAATATGGGATTCTCCCACAAGCTGTCATATTTATCAACCAAATGCCGCCAGTTAAATCTGTTTTGTCTATCAATGATCACGTATGTGATATAGCCTACGACTTCTTGTCAGATTAAGTTCTTATCGTTTTATAGGCTATATCGTCACATTCAAACAGGCAAGTCTTTTCTTATTAAGCGTTGTGCAGCTTCTGTTTCTTTTACAGCTACGTGATATGGTTTGGATATTACCCGAGTCATGGAAGGACCTCCTGGACATTAAGTGTAATTCCTAGCCTGATATGTTTTTATAGTCAACCCTAAAACACAGTTTTCTCCTGTAGTGAGATGTCAGAACCTATACTGAGCCACATGCTACTAAAATAAATAAACACAAATACAAATACAATAATTAGGTGTTACTATGCAAGGCTTTATAATGAAATAAGTTCAGACTTTTCAAAGTAATTATGTGATTTTACTGAACAAATAACGAACATAACAAAAACAACAGACTTGCGACAGTGGCTGAACAGTGTAATGTTCCCCGAGACACAGCGGGACCGCGCTTGGGAGTGTAGGCGCACGGCTGTGATGTCACCATAAGAATAAGACTTTGCGGGGGCTTTTCTGGCCTTTAGAATTTTTTTGACGGTTTAAAAGTCCATGACTTAAAAATATGGAATAAAAAGATTTGCAATTAATAGTGGTTACAGCTGTAGGTGTCCTGAGAACCTTTTTACAGGCTTCTCTCTTTACTATTACGGTCTATGGGAAAAATGCTTTCTGGGCCCCATGGGGATTTTATGTTGCAATACCACGAGTGGCCACCGGGAATAATCGGCACAGCTGCTGAGAGGCAGACCCGGGACCAGGGGCGGGCCGTCCATTGAGGCAAACCAGGCAATTGCCTGAGCCCCGGGGCCCCATAAGCCTCTTAGGGGCCCCCAAAAATGCCCTCTTTATATTTTGTCCCATTACTTGTTGTTTTTATAAAAATCTCTTCACAATAGTATCATCGGGTTGTCTAATTACTCGCGTTTTGATGGCCTTTCTGCCAACCGTGCACCCCCCCTTCAGTCTGCACTACATGGACTATTCCATTACGCAGCACGCTCATGATTCTGCACGTACGGCGTAAAATCAAAAAAGTAAATAGCGGGGGAGACAGACGATAGAGAGAGTAGACGAGATAAATCAAAATGAAGCGAACATATGACAGTGGTTATCAAAAAAAAAAAGAAGAAGGACCAAAGGCAAGAGTTTGTTTCAAAGCTGCCAAAGCTTTCAAGCTTTTTTACACCACCCGGCGCGGTGGCAGCAGCTGCGGGACCTTCCGCGGAAGAACAGCCGTCAACATCAACCGGTAACGTTCCAGCTCCTCCTGCTGTCAATCCAAGTGGCACCGGCTCAGCCAGCATCGATGCTAATGCTATTGCTAGTATTGACGTACTTGTGTGTCCACAAACTGACGGAGTCGGAGATGATGCAGAACTGGCGGTAAGTGTTTCTCCCTCTTCTTCCACTTCGGATGTCAACACCAATAAGGACAGGCAGTGCGAGCCACATATTCTTGAGGATGATCCAGCACTCTGGCCCGAGCTGCTCACTGATAGAGAGCGCTGCTCTTTAGTCAGAAGGGGGCCAGTCCAGGTCAAAGATCAAGAGTTTCCTCAAAATGATAAGGGCCGCAGATTCACAAAGGCAAACTATTATATTGCAATGAAAAAATGGAGAGAGGGTAAACAGGTCGTGGTTAGTGTACAGTAAAAGTGCAGACCCGTGTTTTTTGCTTTTGTTGTCGCCCTTTTTGGAAAACAGAAACAACAACTGAGTGAGGGAGGATTTAATGATTGGAAAAACCTTGCATTCCAATTAAACAACCATGAAAGGTCTGAAGAACACAGGAAAAATGCTGATAGCTGGCAGCAGCTCTCACATCGGCTTGAGACAAAAAACACCATTGATAGTCAGAATCAGGACATAATTGAAGTGGAAGCAAAACGCTGGAATGAGATTTTAACTAGGCTGGTGGCAATCATAAACTTCTTGTCTGAGAGAAACCTTCCTCTTCGTGGCCACTCTGACAAACTCCATGAACCAGGCAATGGAAATTTCCTGGGTCAGGTTCAGCTCATGGCTCAGTTTTGACCCTGTGATGTGTGAGCATCTCCGACGAATTAAAGTAAAGGAAGCAGCAGACACTTACCTTAGCAGTCGCATTCAAAATGAATTGGTCTCACTTGTGGCCCAAGTGCACAACTGATGCCATTGTTCAGCGAGTAAGAAAAGCTAAGTACTTTTCTGTAATAATGGACTGCACACCAGATTTGAGCCACAACGAGCAGCTCTCAGTGGTGCTGAGAATAGTCAATTGTGACTTAAAAAAAGGAATCGCAGTGCACGAACATTTTGTAGGTTTTCTGGTGGCCCATGACACCACAGGCAAAGGCCTGTTTGAATTATTTTTAGGGCACCTAGAAACACTAGGTTTGGAACTTGCCAACTGTCGTGGCCAGTCGTACGACAATGGCAGTAATATGCAGGGCAAGCACCAGGGGGTCCAGAAGAGAGTGCTAGATGTCAACAGCAAGGCCTTATGTGTTCCCTGTGGAAGTCACACACTGAACCTTGTTGTTGGTGATGCAGCCAAGTCATCTGTGGCATCAGTCAGCTTCTTTGGTCTGTTACAGCGTCTCTACACTCTTTTCAGCTCCTCAGTAAACCGCTGGACCATCCTCAGGGACCATGTGAAGACCTTCACTGTAAAGGCACTGTCGACAACAAGGTGGGAATGTCGAATTGAAGCTGTCAAAGCTGTTCGATATCAGTTGCCTGACATCCTAAAGGCGTTGACTGCGCTAGAGGATCATGCCAAGGAAAAGCGGGATGCAGAGGTTGCCTCCTCAGCTGGTGGTATCATCAAGGAGATGCAGACTTGGCCTTTTCTGGTAAGTACCATTGCGTGGTACAATGTGTTGTACCAGATAAATAAAATCAGCAAGCTCTCTGCAGAGCCCCTCAGTGTCAGTTGCTACATGCAGGAGGGAAATCACTACAGTTACAGGCTACCTAGAGGAATTCCGAGATATAGGATTCAACTCTGTTAAAACAGATGCGAGGGAAATTGCAGAGGAGATTCAGATAGAAATGAGCTGGCCAGTAGTCCGAAAGAGAAGAACAAAAACACAGTTTGACTATGAAGGAGGAGAGGAAACACATGGTACAGCAGAAGAGACCTTCAAACGAGAAGTTTTTCTTCCTCTTGTCGATACAGCCCTGGTCACTGTCAAAGAAGGTTTTCCCATATGGAAACATTTTTCCAGCTTTATGGATTTCTGTACTCCAAGGACCTGATGAAGAGCACAAAGGAGGCAGGAAGGCTAGGGAATGCTGCCACAAATTGGAGCAGGCAACAGAAGATGTTGAAGCACAGGACCTGAGGATGGAGGTAGAGGGGGCAGTTCAGTCCTTCCCCACAGACATCTCAACACCATCAGAGATGCTGAATTACATCTATAAGGAGAACATAGTTGACCTGTATCCAAATTTAAGTATTGCACTCAGGCTCCTTCTAACTCTCCCAGTAACTGTGGCTTCAGGTGAGAGAAGCTTTTCCAAACTAAAGCTCATAAAAACATACCTGCGAACCACCATGACACAGGAAAGGCTGTCGTCCCTAGCTGTTCTTTCGATTGAGCAGGAAATTAGAAGATCTTTAGATATGAAAGATGTCATAGCTAGATTTGCTGATGCCAAGGCTCGCAAAGTCAGGTTTTAGGATGAAGTCAAAACAGAGAGAGAGAGAAGAGAGGAGAAACATGAAGACAAACAAGAGAGGGAGAGAAGAGGAGAAAAAGGATAAAGACAAACTGAGGGAGGAGAGAGAGAGAAACATGAAGTCAAACTGAGGGAGGAGACAGGAGAAACATGATAAAGACAAACTGAGGGAGGAGAGAGGAGAAACAACAAGCTCAGGGAAAGGAGAGATAACAAAACAGAGAGAGAGAGAAGAGAGGAGAAACATGAAGACAAACAAGAGAGGGAGAGAAGAGGAGAAAAAGGATAAAGACAAACTGAGGGAGGAGAGAGGAGAAACATGAAGTCAAACTGAGGGAGGAGACAGGAGAAACATGATAAAGACAAACTGAGGGAGGAGAGAGGAGAAACATGATAAAAACAAACTGAGGGAGGAGAGAGGAGAAACAACAAGCTCAGGGAAAGGAGAGATAACAAAACAGAGAGAGAGAGAAGAGAGGAGAAACATGAAGACAAACAAGAGAGGGAGAGAAGAGGAGAAAAAGGATAAAGACAAACTGAGGGAGGAGAGAGGAGAAACATGAAGTCAAACTGAGGGAGGAGACAGGAGAAACATGATAAAGACAAACTGAGGGAGGAGAGAGGAGAAACAACAAGCTCAGGGAAAGGAGAGATAACAAAACAGAGAGAGAGAGAAGAGAGGAGAAACATGAAGACAAACAAGAGAGGGAGAGAAGAGGAGAAAAAGGATAAAGACAAACTGAGGGAGGAGAGAGGAGAAACATGAAGACAAACAAGAGAGGGAGAGAAGAGGAGAAACATGATAAAAACAAACTGAGGGAGGAGAGAGGAGAAAAACAAGCTCAGGGAAAGGAGAGATAACACAAAAGTATTCAGAAACAAGTGAGAAGAAGATATGTAAGACGAGAGAGGCAAAGAAACAGTGAGACTGAAGAGGTAAATTATGAAATATTAGGTTAACAGTCAGTGGAATATGTGTCATCATAATTAATCTTATTGTTTTGTATGCTATTCTCACTTTTCAGGTGACACAACATAGACCACATTGCCCTGTCAGACCCCCTATGACCTACTGGAAACCAACCCCCCTTGTATTGAGTGTCTCATGCGATATAAGGTACATTAGACTCGTAGATGTGGGGGCCCCCAAAGGACTGTTCGCCTGGAGCCCCCAAGTGGCTAAGTTCGCCACTGCCCGGGACACATGTACAGAAAATGTGTTATCTCAAAATACACAAAATAAAATAGCTTCAGCTTAATTTATCATGTTGGACCAACTGCAAAAAGTCTCAACAATATATATAAGGGCTGTTAATCGATAAAAATCATCAAGTTAATCACGTCTATAGGCTGTGATTAATCACACAATTAAAATTCTACTATTTACGGTGTTTGAGTACAGAAATGTATGACAAAGTGGTTAGGCTTTTAAAAACTAAAACTTTTATTTAACATCTCAGCCAATTAGAATATCTTAATTCACAGAGCAACCATACAACATCAGGGGCGCCTGTGTGCCACTGTAGTAAACACGCCTCCATTGGGCTCTAACAACATCCATAACGAGTCTTCCTTGTCTTCAACGATGTTAATGAGTCTGCAGTCCGTTGCGACTCGTTTAGTGATCTTATAACATTAGTGATCTTATAACATTAGTGATCTTATAACATTAGTGATCTTATAACATTAGTTATCTTAGCTGTTGTCGTCGTGTTGACTGCTGCACTCCGCCAGCCTAGTTTGACGAGCACTGCTTGAACTCGTCTCTGTTTTAGCATCTGTGTTTAATAAGATGTGCTTTGCACGGAGATGATACTTCAGACTCGTTGTACTACAACGGAAAGACAGTTTATCACGGCAGTATTTACAAACAACTCTGGTTTGATCTAAACTCCCATTCGGAAGCTTTTTAAATCTAAATGTGCCGTTAAGCACACCTGGGTCCATCTCCTCACTCATCACTAGGGTGGACAATAGAACACGTTTTTCCTTGCCAAGCTAACCAACTGTCAAGTGATTCTAGAGCGCAGGTAGAAAACACATTGAATCGAACGTCTCTGACGTCATCTTTAGCCTGAATGTGGCTAAAAGCGAATCCTATGAAAATGGCACCGGAATTTTCAGGTCCAAGTCCTTTTAGAGCTCAATAACTAGCGACTACTTGCAATAAATTAAAAACAAATATGACAGTTAGCATGTAGACACTTACACCTTAATTCTATCAAATGTTGGTTGCGATCAACATTGAGAAAGTATATGAAAATATTGCTTATAGTTTTTGAAGCTTTGGCTACCTTTCATAGAGGGTCAGCACAACCGGGAGACATATCTTAAACGAAAGCTTAGGTTGTTTTCTTCAAAATAAGGTATGTTTAATCAATTTAAAAAAAAATATACATTTTGAGAAAAATCAAGTTGAAGTCATGTTGATGAAAATCCCATAGGAATGCATGGAAATCTGAACGTTCTATGATGACAAAAGTTGTTTTTCTCCCTTGTAACCTATTTTAGCATATCAGCACAACTTTTTTACTTTCTGTATAGCTGGGTCCTGCAATGATACGCAATCTGTCAAATTTTGAAAAAAATCGAAAGATATACATTTTATGTTTTGGCCTCTTGAATAAGACTTTTTACCAGCCTGTAACATCAGGATTGGAGTGTCTGAGCAGCTCGCGCGCTGGATAGAAGCAGAGATGTGATGTAGAACAATGCAGAGCCTGATCAGAACCTGACAGATTCTCGGTGCCACAAAATCCAAGATTAAAGCGGTGGAATTTTTCAAAAACCTCGCATAAAAAGGGTTTTTGTGAGAAAACGGCAAAAGATAAATAAAATCTGACTTCGGATTAGTTTAAGTTGGCTTATGTTGCATACGAATAGCAAAAAAATATTTTCAAAACATTCAAGAAATTTTTGGTCTGTCCACCCTATCATCACTTCACTACAGGTTAACTTCTCTGAGGTAAACGTCCGCGCTCGAGGACTACGGCAGGAGATTGTGGTCAGATTTGGTGACGTGATTAATTTGCGCTAAAAAATAAATGATGCGTTAAGGTTTCCAGATTAATCACACACGTTAACGTTGACAGCCGTAATATATATACAGCATATATGACAACAAAACAACATTAGCAACCTTTACCTGAACACAGGGAGAAAGAATCACGAGTGATTTAAATGGTGTTTCTCTCTTGCAGGAGTTTATTGTAATGAGGAGAAACAGCGCGAAACCCCTAGTGGTGGGTATCAGGCATTACCAGTTGATATCGACAAATAGATTCAGGCCTTCTAGAGGATCACTGATGACAGCATCACACCAACAGTGATAGACCAACGTCCTCGTTAATCGCTGTAAAAGAAAGAGAAGTCACACTGTACAGGGATGGGAGAAACCCACCCAAATGATCTGGTGTTAAACAGGTGTGGGAGGAAATTGCCACAATTGTTTCCACTGTTGGTAACCCTATTTATACTGTAGTCTGAATAATATGAGTAAATTTGTGTACTAGATTCATGTATTTTGAAGTTGTAAAAAATGTGTAAATCTAGCGTACACATTTATTCAAATGATAGGTAAGGGTTGTGACATATGAGTGAAGCAAAGTGCATGTGTGTTGTGCACCAGCTACATCAAAGTCAAGCCTGCGCTCCCAAAATACAATTTGAATAACGAGCCACTGACTTTTAACCACCTTTTCCTGGATGGTGGAGGAACAGTTTTCTACAAACCTCCCCTGGAGCGGAAGTTCATCCCCTAATTTACAGACGTGAATCTGTGGATGGATAAATCTGCCTTGCGTCTGGTGCAAAATAGGAATGATACATGTGTTGGTGTATGGATTCAATTGCACTGGGTGCAAGATTAAGCCCCAAGTCTAACATAGTGTCAGACCGTGGCCCGTGAGTGTCCAAGAAAACTTTGGTCAACGGTCAGGTTTCTCTTTTTTATTGTGCAGTACAATAATTCATACCAAACACATGCAATGCCTGTAGGTCAGACCAGTCACCCAGATAGAGAGCCACTGGCTCCTTAAATACTGTGCCACCATTTTAATCATCGGACTCTTCCACTCCACAGGTGAACCTTTGAAATATCCCCACTTCCTATCTTGTCCCTTGGTCTCTCCCGGAACCTTTATGATGGCGCTGTGCCCCCGGGGGAATCTTTGGCCGTGCACTCTGGAGCAGACATCGGACCGGAAAGGTAAATGTTAAACAACTACAACGTACTTCATCACCATAGTACTCACTTACAGCTGATTATATTGCGCACACATATTCACCAATACTTCTACACTGCTTAACTTCGGTGGAGCTTAATATTCCTCTCTTCTTGCAGGCAGAGCCGATTGCACACTCCCGTACCTGCCCGACAGTATACGATCAACCGCGGTCACGAGGTTCCCCACAAGCTCACACACATTCAATAAATAAAGTTAAATGTCTGGAAAATGTGCAACTACGCAATGTGCAAAATGTATTGTGCAAATCATGGCAAATAAAGTGCTACTGTGACTCAAGTGCAATGTGCGATTATTACTATCACCTATGTTGTTGTTGTTGTGCCAATAAATACAGTTACCACATGTGCAAAATATACAGGTAACAAACTGCGCTTCGTTACATTTCCTCCCCCTCCCCTGAAGGAGAACAGTACCTCAGTCCTCAGACACCCTGGACAGACAGTCCACCACAACATTGGACTTCCCTGACCTGTACTGACCAGTGAAGTCGTATGGCTGGAGGGCCAGGTACCACCCAGCAATGCGCATGTTGGCATCCCTCATGCGATGAAGCCACTGTAGAGCTCGATGGTCTGTCTCCAAAAAGAAGTGTCGTCCCAGCAGATAGTATCTCAGGGTGTCGATCGCCCACTTCATCGCCAAACACTCCTTCTCCACAGTTGAGTATCTTGTCTCCCTGTCCAACAGGCCGCCTCTTCCCCTCCACTTCCTGCAGCAACACCGCTACCAGGCCCACTCCAGAAGCATCTGTCTGCAGGGTGAAAGGCTTGTCAAAATCCGGACTTGAGTATCGAGTGAGTGCAGATGGTGTCTTTGAGATCTCTGAAGGCCCTATCACACTCCTCTGTCCAACACACTTTGCTGGATGCTGAGGCTTTGGTCAGATCATTCAGCACGACCGCCTGGTCTGCAAAGTGAGGCACATACTTCCTGTACCATTCCACCAGGCCCAGGAAACTTTTCACCTTCCTCTTCGTGGTGGGGACCGGGAACTAATGGATGGCCTCCACTTTCCCCAGTTGTGGCCTGATCTTACATTTACATGTATTCATTTAGCAGACGTTTTTATCCAAAGCGACTTACAAGAGAGAGCTTTTACAAAGACCATCAGCCAAGGGAAGAACTATAAATTCATAACACAACGATTGTGAATATAAAGCAAGAGATACAACACACAACACATTAGATTACGTGAAATATTCCTAAGTGCCATTAAATTATCTAAATAGATGAGTTTTAAGCCTTCTTTTGAAGGTTAGAAGGCAGTCTGTGCTTCTGATGGAGGTGGGGAGTTGATTCCACCATTGGAGAGCTGAAACCAATGATGTATCCCAGGTACGCCACAGCACATTTGTGTGGGTTGATGGTCAGTCCAGCTGCCCTGATTCGCTGTAGCACTTGCTGCAGGTGGAATCTGTCCTCCTCCCAAGACTAGCTGAAAACAACCACATCATCCAAATATGCTCCACAGAAGTTACCAACATCCCTCAGCACACGATCCATCAGTCTTTGGAATGTGGCTGGTGCCCCCTGGAGCCCAAATGGCATGACTCGGAACTGATACATACCAAAAGGAGTCTTGAAAGTGGTCAGTTCCCTAGCCTTTGGTGCCAAGGCTAACTGCCAGTAGCCTTTGCTCAGGTCGAGCGTGGTAATGTCCTCAGCTCTGCCCACCTTCTCCACCAGTTCATCGATTCGGGGCATGGGGTAGGGGTCAAAGTTGGACACAGAGTTCAGGTACCTGAAATCAATGCAGAACCTGAGAGATCCATCTTTCTTTGGAACAAGCACAATAGGGCTTCTGTCGGACTGGAACATTCCCCATCAGCCAAATCTTGTGCTGGACCAAAGAGGTGAAACCTGGTGTCTCTCTGAAAAGCCCAGGGTCAAGTAGGGGCTTGACCAGCCTAGGTTTAGACCAAGATGGCGGCGCGAGCACATCGCGAGGCTCAGTGTCTGACCAGTTTCTGCAAAACAGCAATAATATTCCTGCTTATCTCGGGTCTGTTCATTCAGAACAGCTTGGCACTAACATCCTACACCCAGGAGGAGCTTTTGGATATCGGATTACACCACCAGGTCTCCATTAAGACCAACTTTCGACTCGTGCCGGAGATCTCCAGAACAGCGGAGTCTTCGCAATACGTCCTGCCGAGCGGAAGTAGGCACAGGCGGCGTCGGGATCGTAAACAAAGACGTGGGAAGCGCGGAGGAAGGAGAGCTAGGCTAAACTCAACACCACACCGGCTCTCGTTACCCAGCATTTTCCTCGCTAATGTGCGGTCCTTGGTGAATAAAATGGATTACATACGTCTTCGCATCACCAACAGTAAGAGACTTCTGGACTGCAACATTTTTATTTTTACTGAAACATGGCTAAACATCTGCATACCCGACGATGCTATCCAGCTAGCCGGGCGCTACATTCTCAGAGCGGATAGGTCGGTCCAGGATTCCGGCAAAACCAGAGGCGGAGGTCTGTGCATCTCTATTAACAAAGCTTGGTGTACAGACTCTGTTATCATCGGAATACACTGTTCAGCTAACCTGGAATTCATCATGGTTAGGTGTAGACCGTTTTATCTGCCCAGGGAGTTCACATCCACCATTGTTACTGCTGCCTACATTCCACCAGATGCTAATGCCAAGCTGGCCATGAAAGAACTGTACTCAGCCATTAGCGATCAACAGACTGCTCACCCGGAGGCTGTTTTTATAGTTGCAGGGGATTTTAATCACTCAAACTTAAAGACAGTGCTCCCAAAATTCCACCAACATGTCCACTGCAGTACTAGGGTGAGTAAAACTCTGGATCATGTTTACACCAACATAGCCGGAGCCTACACCGCGAACCCCCTCCCCCACCTAGGACAATCAGACCATGTTTCTTTGTTCCTGATGCCAAAGTACAAGGCACTCATCCATCGTGAGAAGCCATCAACAAGGACCATCAAGGTGTGTGCCTACAGGAGCTGATTCTGCACTCCAGGACAGATTCCAACACGGACTGGAGTCTGTTTGCTTCACAGGCTACCTGTGGCTCTCACACGGACATTGATACCTTCACCTCCTCTGTACTGGATTATATCAATAACACCATTGACAGTGTCACAACACAGAAACGGATTACCACGTACCCTAATCTAAAGCCATGGATGAACAAGGAGGTTCGGCTCCTGCTGAAGGCTCGCAAGGCCGCTTTCAGATCGGGTGATGAACAGGCCTACAGTGCATCCAGGGCTGACTTGAAGAGGGCCATCAAAAAGGCCAAGCACTGCTACAAGCTGAGGATCGAGGAGCACTTTGACAACTCCGACCCCCGGCGCATGTGGCAGGGCATCCGGATCATCAGTGACAAACACTATCACCCCGCCATCCACAGACATCTCCTTCCTGAACGAGCTGAACAACTTCAACAACAACTGCAGGAGTTTTTACGGACATTTTCAACCTGTCCCTTGCTCAAGCAGCTGTGCCGGCATGCTTCAAATCCACCTCCATCGTTCCGGTGCCGAAGAACTCGAGCCCGTCGTGCCTGAACGACTATCGCCCCTATGGCACTGACACCCATTGTCATGAAGTGCTTCGAGCGACTGGTCCTGGCACACCTGAAGACCAACCTTCCACCCACACTTGACCCTCACCAGTTTGCCTACCGCAGCAATAGGAGCACAGACGATGCAGTTTCCTCAGCGCTGCATTCTGTGCTCACACACCTAGACAATAATAACACTTATGCCCGTATGTTGTTTGTATACTTCAGCTCTGCTTTCAACATCGTCATCCCCTCCAAGCTGATCACCAAACTTGGAGAGCTGGGCATCAACACCTCCCTCTGCCACTGGATTATGGACTTTCTGACCAACCGACCACAGCATGTTAGGTCAGCCTACTCCTGCTCCTCCACCATCACACTCAACACAGGTGTACCACAGGGATGTGTGCTCAGCCCGTTCCTCTACTCTCTTCACCCATGACTGCAAGCCAATGTATGGATCCAACTCCATCATCAAGTTTGCTGATGACGCCACGGTGATTGGCCTCATCACCAACAACGATGAGACAGCCTACAGAGAGGAAGTACAGCACCTGGCCATGTGGTGTGGTGACAATAACCTGCTCCTCAACGCCACAAAGACCAAGGAGCTTATCGTGGACTTCAGGAAGAAGAGGGGAGACACGCACGACCCCATTCAAATCAACGGGATGGCCGTTGAGCGTGTCTCCAGCTATAAATTCCTGGGGATCCACATCTCGGATGACCTGTCCTGGATTACAAACACCTCCGGCCTGATCAAGAAGGCTCACCAGTGTCTCTTTTTCTTGAGAACACTGAGGAAACACCACCTGTACTCAGCTGTCATGGTGAACTTCTACCGCTGTGCAATCGAGTACATCCTGACAAACTGTGTTACAGTGTAGTATGGGAACTGCACAGTCGCTGAGCGCAAGGAACTGCAGCGGGTGGTGAAAACCGCCCAACGCATCACTGGGACTATTCTTCCGTCCATTGAGGACATCCAGAGGAAGCGCTGTCTACGTAGAGCTCACAGCATCCGAAGAGATTCCTCACACCCCGCCCATAAACTGTTTGCCTTCCTGCCCTCCGGCAGGCGCCTCAGGAGTCTCCGGTCTAAGACGAGCAGACTGAGGAACAGCTTCTTCCCCAGAACTGTGACACTCCTGAACTCCACTAGACCCCCGCCCCACTATATAACCCCCGCCCCCCCATAGAACCCCCGCCTCCCTATATTTGCACATTTCTGTTTGTACATTTTGCACCACTTGCATATGTGAGTTGTTAATGCACTATCTGTCCATTTTGCACATCTGCACATCTGTTACTGCACCACCTGTACATTTTGTTCACTTTGCACATCTGTTCATTTTGCACATCTGCTCATTGCATCATTTGCACTAACTGTACATACATGCTACCCGGTAATTTCTGCTTTGTCTAAAATCACTTGAATCTGTACATACCCTGTATATTCTGATTATACTGTTCATACTATGTATATTCTGAGTATACCCATATTTATAATATTCTGTTGGATTAACTGTTTTGCACTTCTGGTTGGATGCTAACTGTATTTCGTTGTTGCCCAGTACTTGTACCTGTGTAATGACAATAAAGTTGAATCTAATCTAATCATCTACACGTCATCATCTACACTCATTACCTCACATGCACTAGCAGCGCAGGCACTCAGGTAGTACACGTAATCTATGAACACACCTGACTCAGATAGTGCAAGCCCATTGGGCCCCATCCGGGAAGTCGGCTTTAAAGGCCGCGCGGTTATTCAAACACTCACCCTGCTGATCCGCTGAATCTGAATCAGTTGTTGCTGCCGCCCACCACCATCCCCTTTCTCCCCCTGTCTGTCTCTCTGTCTATATGTTGTATTATCTGTATGTATTTATTATTGTATTGTCTTTTCCTGCCTATCAGGGGGATTATATATCTCTATTGCTCCATGGCTCTCGTCATACATGTACGCACGCTTTGCGTCGCTCGAGGCCATAGGAAGTACCCCCCTTTTAGACATTCCATTCCGCCAAAGTAAAACATATCCCATGTCAGGGTAATCAATAAATCACGATTTTTTTTATCAATCAATCATGTGATTGTCTTGACTGAAATATATTGCATTACTATATGTTTATAGATTATGATACATACTGCATTACTGAGGAATGTGAACTTTCCCTATCTTGTGTGTAACAGGAAGATGGTGAAGGGGCAGCTGTGTGAAGGACAGACAAGTTTCCACTTCTCCACTTATCAGTTATCTACAAAGACCTCCCTAATATGAAAGTGTGTGTAATAAATATGCTGGGTCAGGGACAGACAGCCAGTTGGACTTTGTGAACCAACCTCAACTATGTTGCGGTTAAGGACACTATTTTCAACCCAGAGCTCTGTAAACCTTTTTCTACTGTTTTCATTAAAACCTTATTAGACTTGTAGTAAGAGACTCTGTGTCTCTTTTAAAGAACATGCTGGGAAAAAGCCTTACACATACTTGGAAAGAGCCTTACACATACTTGGAAAGAGCCTTACACATACTTACTTACACATAACTCAGAGGATAGTAGATAAAGAACTATATTTCCCAAAAGAAGCAAAGAGGATGTGTGTTGTGCACCAGCTACATTATAGTCAAGCCTGCACCCTTAAAATACCATTTGAATAATGCACCATTGACTTTTAACCAGCTTTTCCTGGATGGTGGAGGAACAGTTTTCTCCAAACCTCCCCTGGAGCACATTTTCATTCCCTAATTTACCAACGTGCGTCTGTGGATGGAAAAATCCGCTGTGCGTCTGGTGCACAATAGGAATGATACATCAAAGAAAGCACAAACATAGAACATATATGGAACTTCATAAGAGTAGATAAAAATAGAATAAAAACTAAAAATAAAAAAATACAAATAGGATAAAAAGTGGGCACCAGCTGTACAGATGGGGAGCACATAACTATAGCAAGTAAGAGTATAGAGGACAATTGATATATATATAGTACAGGGGGATGGGGGGCTATGTACATGGTAGTGCAAATCACAGTGGTGCAAAATCACAGTGGTAAGTTTTGAAGTTGTCGTGTGCTAAAGTGGCTTGTGCAGAGTGCAGTGGGATTCTGAATGGGGGTGTGGGGTGTTGGTAGTTTGTGGCAATGTCATACTAAAAGTAAACTGTATGGGGTGAAAGATTGAACCCCAATCTAACATAGACTCACAACATCTGGTCATTCTAAACAACTGATAATACAAACAATGAACTCCTTTAATACAAACAATAGCCTTGTGGCTAATTCTGGCATATTTGCATGTAAAAGTGGATTAATATGCACTGTCCCTGAAATAAATGAATAAATAAAAAACTCCATCTTCTCTACAATGAATTGTTAACTCCAACAGGTCTCAACAGCTGCTTCATTAGCATCTTACTGTAAGTGCCCAACTGACCCTTTGAAGAAATTTCCCTTAGGTTATAAATCTAGACTGTATCCAGAATCTTAGATAGAAGGCTGTATAAAATGCTCCATCCATCCTCCAGGGTTTACTGTCCTACAGGGGGGTTCAGCACCTTAGATCAAACATTCCCCTTCATCCTGCCCATGTTGCCCTAACTCATTTCTGCAAAGTCTCAGGATATTCCTTAACGATGGACATAAAAACCAGAAGACAAAGTCAAATCACTCTCAAACCCACAAAAACTCTATCACACTCTCTTCTGGAACAAAAACCCAGAGTTTCACTCATCTCAGGTTTAAAAAACTCGGACTAAACCTGCTTTCTGGAATAGACCCCAGGAAATACAATTCACATTGTAGCTACAACAACATGAAATGCAAGACCTATTAAAGTAATACGATGTGTATTCAGTATGAAGCAGCATTCTATAAAACCAAACATGTCCTTACTTGAGTTTCTCCAGTGTGCAGTGTGGATCCGCCAGTCCAGCAGAGAGCAGCTTCAATCCTTTTTCTCCTGGATGATTGTAGCTCAGGTCCAGTTGCCTCAGGTGGAAGGGGTTGGACTTCAGAGCTGAGGCCAGAGAAGCACAGCCTTCCTCTGTGACCAGACAGCCTGACAGCCTGCAGAAAGAGGATCAATATTGGGACAGAATCCATCTGGGCCTCCCTCACAGTGAGTCAGCACAGAGGGGTTCATGAGGCAGGTGCTTTCATAGCTGCACCTCCCCCTCATTAGACAGAGTGACCCTTTCCCCCAATCCAGGAAGCTTGTGTTGTGTTCACTTTGGTGGTCATGGTTGTATGGAACCTGAGGACTGTTCCATAAAACCCACCAAACACTAGGATTAAAGTCCCAAACCTGAATTTAAATGAACCTAACACATCAGTCTGGGTTATAGCGGTTCCATAAAGGCCAATTCTAGATCACGCAATCTGAAAACATTCAAGCCAGGTTCAAGTAGACAAGGTTATTATGGTTGCACCTTATTCTTAAGCAGTCAAGATGAAGAACATGGATCATATGATCCTACAGAAAGCAATGTTCACAGCCACTCTCTCTAAGTTCTCTCTAAACCCAGTACTAGAACAGGGTACTTATATCAGCCATAGGTGGGGTTGGAACCTTTATAGGGGGGCACGGGTTCCACTGTGTAGGAGGCTGAGGTGACAGGAGGTGACATGGTTGTTACTGCTGTTATTTACAGGCCTTTACTGCTCAGCCATCCATCCTGCTGCAGAATGAAATATGTGAGCCATATTCAATAAACAAGAACACCACAAATAAAGGTTCCACTGAGTTGGATTCCAATAGAAGAACACAGTAACCCACCTTAGTGCAGAAAATGTCCTGGTTTATACACTGCTCATTTCCTGAGGTAATCCTGAGGTAAACTGCTTCTTAATGAATATAAACAGCCTTGGTGAACTTGGTTTGTTTCTGAACTAGCTTAGTAATATTATGCTGACTTTAAACATTTTCTGTATCTTTGAATCATCTGGCATTTACACATCGCTGGTTCCGACGTCTTCAGTCAACAATAGACCTCATTCACCAATATCTAAGTTATTTTTGTCCATTTGTTATTCAGAAAGTTCCTGAGAAAGGTCTATGTGTGATTCCTCATGTGTTCCTAAACAGAGGAACTGTTCACACGTGCAGGAATGATGAATCCAAGTATGTCGTCAGTTCAAAGCGCGTGCCTCGTTGCTCCTATTCAGCATAGGTTACTGGCCTGTTAATTCCCATAGAAGAGCACGAGATGGCAGGGCCGTGTGCACACTCAGAGAAATGTCAAAAAGACGAGGGAAAGACGGTGGAGACTCGACTCCAAAGAAAAGAAAAACTTCAGTTATTCTGAAGTGGAAATACAGTAATCTCTCGCCACTTTCTCAGGTCTCAGTGCATCGTGGATTTTTCTAAAATATGAATCGAAAAATAGAAATGACAAAATAGCGCCATATCGGCAGCCGTACTGCAGAAAGCAGCGTTGTTTCATTGTGATGCGCCAGAGAAACAGTTTTCCAGGATGCCAGACAGAGAGAAGCTCTCTCAGAGGCTTTGAACAAACCCACGAGCACTCAGACAAGGCATGTGATTGGTTCCCGGTGCGCGGTCAACGAATGACAGCACAAGTGGATGTATAATAATAATGATTGTTAATGATTTTGTTGGTTTGTCCAATAATAAAGATGTGATAATTCTATCCTTTTAATGGTAAATGTATTCTAATATGGAGAAACAGAATATCAAAACGAAAATCCAGAAAATAACTTTAAAGAATATACAGTACAGACCAAAAGTTTGGACACACTTTCTCATTCAATGAGTTTTCTTAATTTTCATGAATATGAAAACTGTAGATTCACACTGAAGGCATCAAAACTATGAATTAACCCTTTAGGCACCAAAGTCGCAGAATTGCGACTAGCAACATTGCTGATTAAAACAGGTTGTAGCTATAAATGTGGGGCCGAATCTTGTTTTTACTTTTCACCAGGGCCCAGTTTTTCAAAAGTAATCCACTAGGATTTTGGATAACGGATTGGATCAAATCTTGAAAATGTGTTTTTCAAAAGAAGAAACGGATTACGTAATCGGATCAGATCCCGTAATCCAATCTTGATTTTGATCCGGATCAAACCTTTAGTTTGGGTTTTTCAAAACTTTCTTGTAGAATTTGGATCAGTTTGATCCAAAAAATGTGGATTAAATTTATCCCATCAGAAGGGTGGATTCAGCGTGGATTTCATGGCCAAAATGTAATGAAAACTTTAAAATGCATCAAATATTACTATATTTGGATCATGCAGTATCTTACAAGATATTATATTTATTCATAAGGTTTTCATTGTATTTGTTCATCAGTCAGGCTTTAGTGATTAGGTATGCTTTAACATATTCTGCCTTTCAGTATAGGCCTACAGCAAAGTAGAAAGAGTTTAGCCTCATAAAATAATCCCCCAAACAGCTGTCAAAGTGAGCAAAAACAATAGATTTTATTCTGTCACTAATTGATATATATATATATATTCATCACAATCACAACATTTTGTTATTCAGAATATGTATTAGTGATGCATGCAATGATTACAGAAACTTATATTGACCCCACACAGGCTATTCTACTTGTTGCTCTTTACATATCTATAGTTGTGTGTGTGCTGCAAGGCGCACACTATGTTATTACTAGCGTTTATTATACTTATTCTTACGCCGTTTTTTTGCCTCAAAACCCCTCCAGAGTTTTTGACGCATATACACAAAAGTTATATCAAAACGTGCGACTCGGCCCCGACCTGTGTGCTATGATTTTTCTAAGACTTTTGTCGAACAATTTTGCCAAATATGGCCAAAAACCACACCAAAAAAATGAATGGGTGTCAATGGAGAGAATGTTTGAGAACTAGAGTGGGTGATGTCATCGCTAGAGTGTAGAGGAGAGAGAAAATCCGTGAAAAAATAAAACTTATTCGACCACCATGGCCTCAAATGCACCACTACAGACACAATTTATACATACAAATGTAGGAAAATGTGTCCTCTAGCTCACACTTGCTTTACTTTATCTGTCAGATTTATTGTTTTAGCTTGACATGCGAAGATTCGGCGCAGCACCCATGAACACCCTCATAGACTCCCATGTTAAAAGTGGCGGGAAAGTAACTAAAAAGAAAGAAAACACACTTTTTAGAATTGCTCCCAAGAGCACATTTCTTCACTTGTCAACACAAAATGCCTATGTAGACGTTCAGGAAGGGCTCAGCCTGCTTCACGTTAACCTGGTTTTATGATTGGAAACACGGTTTGGCCAGAAATCCTTCCTGTCCGAGGGGTGCTGTAAGCATTTTCTCTCTGTCTTTTCAACTGCCATGACAGTTCCAGCTGCAACTTATTAGTTCGTTACTTAGCAACGTAAGCGTGCTTGAAAGAGTAGAGAGGAAGACGGTGGCCATTTTATGAAAAGTAATTCATTTCACATTTAATAACTTTAATTGGAGGATATTTACTGGAGGAATCAAATTGGCTCTTTTTGTTTCGGGTGTATTTATAAACTGTACTCCAACTCAACTCTTCCTCTCTGGCTCTAAGTCTCTAAGGTAAGCGAACATCTTTTTCAACTCTTTTCGCTAGCATGCTATCAAAAATGTAGGTTTTTGACTTCTTTAACATTTGGGCTCATAGGTATTCATGTGCTTATCAGTCAGGATTTACAACTGACATTCCAACTAGCTGTAAAGATATGCTGTTTGCTAACATTAGCGACCAATGCTGAAATTAGCGCTTTAAGCTAATTGCTAGTGCATCAGCATATGTTTCGCTAGCATGCTATCAAAGATGTGGGTTTTTGACTTCTTTAACATTTGGGCTTATATGTATTCATGTGCTTATCAGTCAGGATGGTGGTGGAGTGTTGTGGGGAGGGTAGTGGGGGTTATTTGTGTGCATTTTGACCGTTTAGGGTTGTTTTCGGAGGGGGGCGATCGGCATTCGCGGGGGGGCTCGTGCGGGGGGGTTTGAGGGCAGGGTTCATGTGGTGGGGTCCATAGGAATCTAACAAGATATTGGGGAGGTGTCTGGGAGGTCGTGTTGATGAGATATGAGCCTATTTGCGGTAGAGGTTTGAGAATCGCGAATGATTTAGTTTCACTTTCAAGCGGAGATTGTGACGTTGCGGGGGCTCGGGGGGCGATTTCGGAGGGGTTTGAGGCCAGAGTCAATGTGGTGGGGTCCAGACGAATCGAACCAGGTATTGGGGAGGTGTGTGGGTGGTCGGGATCGGCAGTTATGAAGTTGCCGCTCCATAGAGAAACAGTCGGGGGATTAAATACAGGTCTTTTTGGAATTGCTGTTTAAATTGTTGTGGGTGCTTGCTGTAAAATATTCATAATCGTCTGGATACTGGTTGACCTTGCAAACTATTGGCTAGTGTTGTATGGGGAGTCCTGTAGTCCTGCAGTTTATAGATAATTGAACCTGTGTGTCTGCTACTAAGTGATTCATTGCACTGAATGGGTTGATTGACAGTTCATCATTAAGTCATTAATGTACAGACTGCCTGTGTGTATGCACATATATGTATCTATCTATAGATAGATATGTGTATGTGTGTGTGTGTGTGTGTGTGTGTGTGTGTGTGTGTGTGTGTGTGTGTGTGTGTGTGTGTATGTGCGTGTGTGTATGTGTATGTGTGTGTGTGTTTTTCTCAATTAATGTTGGATAAAAAGCACTGTTTTTGTTAGTGTGATCAGAACTGTGTGACCTAGTGCTTTTTGTGAATTTTGATGCTAGCTTATTGCTGAATCCTGATTTGTTACATGTTTGATTGATTTGACATTTAACACTGAAACAGCTGTATAACTTTATAATGTTATCTGATATTTATAATGTGGTATCATTTTGATAAAAGGTGTATTTCTAATACCAAAGTCATAGCCATTGATGGCCTAATTCTGGCATTGGATGTATTTGGGTCATTTTACACTCTAAGTTTTTGAAAGCATTTATCACTATTATCAAATTAGAACCAAACTATTACTATGCTACTGAACTGTAATGTAAAAGTGCTACCTGTCACAGAGTGACCAATTGTTTACTGCTTGCTTACTACTTAAACTTAAACTGTGGCAGTGTGCTCAAGTGGAGCTGTCTTTAATCCTGCTGAAATTAGTGTTTACGCTACTACTAGTGCATCAGCATATGAACACCTGTTGAAAGCTTGATCTGTCACATACCTAAGCAATGGTAGAAGTCATATTCTGAAAATTACTCAACAGTGTCAGTGATGTGTACGGGGGAGAGTCCCGGGCCAGAGTCACGCACACTCAAAATTTCTTTAATCTACATTGTGATTTATTTTATCTTTTTTGAGCATGGGCTATCCAACACGGGTTATCCAGATTTGGTGATCCTGTAAAGTTCCTATCCGGATCAGATTGATCCAATCCGATGTTGCTTTAAAAAACTGGCTCCAAATGTAAGATGGATTACGTGATCATGGATCGCAAAAAGGATTACTAAATCCGGATCAATTTCATCCAGATTAAACCTTTCGAAAAACCGGGCCCAGGTGATAGCGGACATGTGTTAATGTAATATAATAATCATTCATGGGCATGTTTTCATTCAAAGTTTTAGAGAAAACGAGTTTGTAAAACCCCCTCCCGACCAGTGACGCAGCTCTGCTTAGACGCTGCTAATCAGTGATAGAAGGGCTGAGCGGAGCGACAGCAGAGCGAAAGAGTGTTTTTTTTAGTTACTCACGATACCAAGAGGTCGGTTTACCGTCAACAAAGTATTTATTCAGATATTAGATGACTCTGATTCCTTAGAGGAATGACATGCAGTCTGTCTAGTGAAGCATAAACTGACATTAGTAGTGACTGCGCGTCCGTGCACAAAGTCCACAATCAGCACACGTATAGCGGGTGCTTCACCTCAGACTGGCCGGGGTGGAAGCATTCTGCGAATGCCAAAAAGGGGACATGTTCGAAGTGGCAGGGGGGCTCATAACATCGCAAATATGGGTGGAAACCACGGATAAAAACATGCCTGTTTCCACACAGATCCAGGAAATAGTACAACTGCATTTTAGATGCGGTTCTGAGCATCAGTGTGTGGTCAACGCGCCAATTGATTATACAAGTTGGATCAGTAAACGTATTTCTATCCCAAATTTAGTTTCATACTAAAGATATTTCACATTGAATGTTGAATGTATTCCCTTATCTCAAACTACTTTCAAGTTATAGCCTTTTGAAACCTCCAAGTTGAGGTTTCCATTTTCCATTATAGCCGCTACCTTGTGATGTCATCATATGCAAATTAGATGAAAAAACTTCATTCCCATCACAAACTTTGAGTCATACTGAACAACTTTCTCATTGACAGTATACCTTTATCTCAAACCACTTTCAAGTTATAGCCTTTTGAAATCTTGATATCCAAATTTTATATTTTCTTGAAAAAACCCTGGCGCCTAAAGGAATTATTATGTGTTATTATTTATGTGAATTATTATGTGGAATTATATACTTAACAAAAAAGTGTGAAAACAACTGAAAATATGTCTTATATTCTAGGTTCTTCAAAGTAGCCACCTTTTGCTTTGATTACTGCTTTACACACTCTTGGCATTCTCTTGATGAGCTTCAAGAGGAAGTCACCAGAAATGGTCTTCCAACAGTCTTGAAAGGACTTCCCAGAGATGTTTAGCACTTGTTGGCCCTTTTGCCTTCACTCTGCGGGTCCAGCTCACCCCCAAACCATCTCAATTGGGTTCAGGTCCGGTAACTGTGGAGGCCAGGTCATTTGGCGCAGGACCCCATCACTCTCCTCCTTGGTCAAATAGCCCTTACACAGCGTGGAGGTGTGTTTGGGGTCCTGTTGAAAGATAAATGATGGTCCAACTAAACGCAAACCGGATGGAATAGCATGCCGCTGCAAGATGCTGTGGTAGCCATGCTGGTTCAGTATGCCTTCAACTTCAATTTTTTATAAATTCCCAACAGTGTCACCAGCAAAGCACCCCCCACACCATCACACCCTCCTCCTCCATGCTTCACGGTGGGAACCAGGCATGTAGAGTCCATCCGTTCATCTTTTCTGCGTCGCACAAAGACACGGTGGTTGGAACCAAAGATCTCAAATTTGGACTCATCAGACAGCACAGATTTCCACTGGTCTAATGTCCATTCCTTGTGTTCTTTAGCCCAAACAAGTCTCTTCTGCTTGTTGCCTGTCCTTAGCAGTGGTTTCCTAGCAGCTATTCTACCATGAAGGCCTGATTCACACAGTCTCCTCTTAACAGTTGTTCTAGAGATGTGTCTGCTGCTAGAACTCTAATCTGAGCTGCTGTTAAGGTGCGATTTCTGAGGCTGGTGACTCGGATGAACTCATCCTCCGCAGCAGAGGTGACTCTTGGTCTTCCTTTCCTGGGGCGGGCCTTATGTGAGCCAGTTTCTTTGTAGGGTGTTGGTTTGTGCGACTGCACTTGGGGACACTTTCATAGTTTTCCCAAATTTTCGGACTGACTTACCTTCATTTGCTTAAAGTAATGATGGCCACGAGTTTTTCGGACTGAGCTGAAATCTGCGACCACCAATATGCATTCTAACAGTCTGTTCAGTAGGACTATCAACTGTGTATCCATCAGTCTTTTGCACAATACAACTGATGGTCCCATTTCCATGTCTAAGGCAATCCTCTTCACTTATTCTCCCTGACAGCGCACACCTGTGAAGTGAAAAACATTTCAGGTGATTACATCTGGAAGCTTGCATCACGAGAATGCAGAGTCCCTGCATGGCATTAAACTGAGCTCCATTATGGCTACATTTAAGACACTAGACTATAATGCGTATTTTCAGTTGTTTAAAAAACAATGGGAAGTACATCTCTGACATGTCAAGGATGAGCGAAGATTTTTATATACTGATTCAGTGCAGATGAGAATTCTCTTGTTGCCCAGACCTAGAGCCAAACTTGAACATGCGTCTTTCCTCCTACAGATGCATCGTTGATTGGACGGCGCCCTGTGGTGAGGAGCTGATCTGGGATCTGTTCTTAACCCACAGAGTTGATGCTGTGATGAGTTCATAGTTCAGCTGATAAACTATGAAGACAATAACAGCATTTTTGTCTTTCGCTCCTATCTGATGCATCATCTGAACAGTCTAAACTTCCTGCTTAATTAAAGAAGGATGCTAACATGTTATTTCTTCTGTCGACGCCAGATGAGATGACTTCAAAGCTGACTTTATTGTCCACTTGATAAGGTGAATGTCTTGAGCTTTGAGGAGTGATTGATGCGTTCAGATGACAGCAACATGACTCAATTTAAGATGCATTTGCAACCAGCTAATGTTGCCTTTTTAATCATCTTTCAGATGTGCCAGGGAAGCACACCTGCAGTCTCACCTGCTCTACCTCCAGAGGAGCCGCTTGAGGTACAACAGTCTTGAGGATAGGGTTGCACTTGATGTTATTTTAAGTCTTGACATGATGCTATCGAATCAGGTCTCTGATCTCTTTGAGGACACTGATATTTCTGATCCAATATGGTCTCCTCTTCACTTAAAAAGTAACAGTTCCAGATCATTAGTGTTCATTTGAATTTCTGTGTTTTCAGAAGTGTTGGAGAGGCTGTGTTAATCATGGCAGCATATCTGGTGAGTCCACTGAAGCAACCTCAACTCTCAGACACCAGCAGTGTCTGGGGTAGCTTGTATTCCTTTCATTGTAGTCCAGGCATGGCCAACCCTGAGCCATGGTCCTGAAGGTTCTAGATGTTTCCCTGCTCCAGCACACCTGATTCTAATTAATCACTTATCACACTCTGTGAAAGCCTCAATGACTCATTCGTTAGAATCAGGTGTGCTGGATCAGGGAAACATCTAGAACCTTGAGGACAGTGGCTGTGGAGGACCAGGATTGTTGACCCCTGCTGTAGATATAGGGATGCCTGATCTCTCACTGCTCTGACCAATGTGATGAGATACAAACACTGACCAAGCCATGGAGTCTTGTTGTAATAGCTCTATCTGATACGGTCAAGAGTTGAATCTGTTCAACTCTTTCCTTTAAAAAAATCCTTCCACTAACTCAATTTTATTTTTCTAGTTTCCTGGAATGTGCTGAGTTTGGTGCAAAGAGGAGTTTGATCCAGAGTTGCACGGTGAGGATCTGATGCGTGACAGAACATTGATTTATTTGGGTTCAGTGATGTTTTACAAATGTCTGACCTGAATAACAATTTGTGGACAGTTAATTTACTGAGTACCCTTTTATTAAACAACTCTTCCCATGTTGTGCCTGTTGATCTAATTGGAATGTGCTTCATTTCTCAGGTGTCGATACAGATGCTTCAGGTGTGCTATGGTGATGTGTAGACACCTTGACCCCCCCAACATGTGTCACAGATGATTGGACAAGGCAAGTTCTTCCCCAGATCCTGGTGTGAAGGACATGTTTCATTATTTATGAAACAATTCCTCAAGATTTCTTTACAACCGCTGATGAAAAGATTCTGCCAAATGACTTCATTATGATTATAAACTTTACCGTTCCATATATTTCTGAGGTTGTGTCCGTTTTGCAACAGGGATTATTCTGTTTCATGTCAGGCTTTTAATGTTGGATTCTCTTGTAGGTGAGACATCGCTATGGGAATGGAGCTGATGGCATCTCATCTTGTGTTTAAACCATGTCTGAAAGCATTCTAATAAAATACATTTTATTCTGAATTTACTTGTCTGACTAAATTGTCAAAGCAACTTGCATCCATAAATAAAGCATTTAAGGATGTAACCATGATTACCAAGTGTCGAACTTTATATTTTATACTTAAATGCTGTCGCTTTCAAACTTGTTTGCAAGTTGGCTGCCTTTGTTTTAAGGTATGAAATTAAATGAGTTTTCAGGGTATAAGATTGAAAATAGTAGTATAATCCATTGCCAACTAATAAAAAATTAACGTTTGTTTAAAAAAATAAAGTAGCATCCTTCAAAAACGGATGTGATGTCATCGGTGGAGCTTCCTGTCACGGTACCCAGACCCTGCTGGGCAGAGGAGAACAGCTGCCTTCACATCAGGGTTTTATTTAACAACCGTTAGATTAACAGCATCTCTAATGTTGATGTTTTTATTACCTTTCGTTTGGGTTGTTTCTGCAAAGGCAGACCTCTTTCAATTTGATAAGCTATCAAACGTTTCGACGTACTATTTTAATTATATTTATTGTAATATATGGGAGGGTGAGTGTCAACCAAATCAAGATGATTCCACCCAACAAGGTAAGTCAGAACCTTTCATTTACAAACGGCAGAAATAACCGACTAAATTCTAGTCTCAGCAGACATGATCTTTCGTTATGAACATTTCGTTACAAATCGCCTAAATATAATTTATCCGATGATCAGTCGATCTGGATATTGGGGGAACGGTTTTGCCGGTAATGATTCAGTAACGGGTCTTGTGTGTTGGTTTAGTCCCGACTAGAGACTTATGGTCTGGGATCCCCCAGTACTACAGCAGCTTGCTGTCAGAGTGGTACTGCAGCCTGGGACAGTGCTGTGAGTCTGGAGACTGTCGGATAACTAACAACATCACTGGTAGGAATCCTGCTGGTCTTTACCAGCCTGAAACACAGTATTCTCCTCAACACAGGGTCCAGTGCTGGGGTCAGTTTGATTTGGACTCCCCAACAGCGCTGTTGTAGGTCAGTCAGGAGGTGTTTGGTTCCTTTGTGTGTGCAGGTTTGGCTCTGGACCTGCAGGAGAAGCTTCACGGCCAGCACCTGGTCCAGGCTGTGGTTCTGAAGGCCATCCAGGGCTTCATCAACAACCCTGAGTCCAACAAACCTCTCACCCTCTCGTTCCACGGCTGGTCAGGCACAGGGAAGAACTTTGTGGCCAGGATAATAGCGGACAATCTTTACCGTGACGGGGTGAAGAGCGAATGTGTGCGCTTGTTTATCGCTCCCTTTCACTTCCCACACGCCAGGCTGGTGGACACATACAAGGTGAGATTTAAACCAGCAGCATTTTCATGTATATTGTATACGTGAAATATATATATATATGTTTATGTTTTGCTTTAATGTCAGAGGGGTCAGATGGCTGAGCGGTTAGAGAATCAAGCTAGTAACCAGAACATTGCCGGTTTGACTCCCGGCCGTGCCAGATTACAGTGCATCCTTGGGCAAGGCACTTCACCCTACTTGCCTCAGGGTGGAATGTCCCTGTACTTGCTGTAAGTCTCTCTGGATAAGAGCGCCTGTTGAGTGACTACATGTTAATGTAACATCCTATCTCCCCCCCCCCCCCTTCCCCATGTCTCCTCCAGAGCCAGCTGAGAGAGGCCATCAGAGACATGGTCCTGCGTTGTCCTCAGACGCTCTTCATCTTCGACGAAGCAGAGAAGCTCCATCCAGGTCTGATCGACGCCATCAAGCCCTACATGGATCACTATGACAACGTGGACGGGGTCAGCTACCGCCGAGCCATCTTCCTCTTCCTCAGGTGAGGTTTTTTCCCGCGAGTTCTTCCTCGTTTTCCTGGAGGGTTTAGGTTGGTTGCCGGGCAGTTCTGTGAGTGTATGTGAAGCCTTCTGTGACATTGTTTGTAAAAAGTGGCTTCACAAACATATTTTGATGAGATTTTCCCGCCTGCAGTAACATCGGCGGATCGGCCATCAACGAAGTTGCGTTGGACTTCTGGCATTCAGGACAGAACCGGGAAGATATCGGGATGGAAGATCTGGAACACCGCTTGAGAGACGAAGCTATGGGGTCACAAGGTCGCTGCGCTGGTTTCAAATGAACACTACCTGTTTTGACCCCGGTTGAATGTTTAGAATTGAAACTTGGTCTGCGGTTGCACAAGGATGGCAGTTCATCGTACAATGACAATAAAGACATCCATTCATTCAGGAGTGTGCATTATAAATAAGAATCCTTCTTATAATAAACATTGTTGTGTGATCACTTGGGAGCATGTCTTTGTTGTAAATATTGTGCCTGTGTTGGCTCTCAGGGGGCTTTGCCCAGAGCGAGCTGATGGCCGGCCACCTCATCGATTTCTTCGTGCCATTCCTCCCTCTGGAGTATCGCCACGTCAAGCTGTGCGCCCAGGATGCCTACGCTGCCCGGGGCCTGGAGCCCGACGAGGGAACCCTGGATGAGGTGGCTAAGGCCATGCTGTACGTGCCCAAGGAGGAGAGGCTGTTCTCTGCACAGGGCTGCAAGTCCATCCCTCAACGGATCAACTTCTTCCTCCCCTAGTGGAGATCAGATGGGGCTGGGGACCGGGGGGGACTGGAGATCAGAGGGGGCTGGGGACCGGGGGGGACTGGAGATCAGATGGGGCTGGGGAGGGAGGGGGACTGGAGATCAGATGGGGCTGGGGAGGGAGGGGGACTGGTTTGGGGAGAGAAGCATTGGTCTGCCAACATGGGCATGGGGCCTGGTTTAGCCTTACTGCCTTGACCCTGGACAAACCAGCAATAACACTCAAAAACAACATCAAGAGGAGGTGTGTGTGTGTGTGTGTGTGTGTGTGTGTGTGTGTGTGTGTGTGTGTGTGTGTGTGTGTGTGTGTGTGTGTGTGTGTGTGTGTGTGTGTGTGTGTGTGTGTGTGTGTGTGTGGTGAAGACGCAGGACTTCTGTACCGAAGGAGGATGTAGAAATGGTGTGTGTGTGTGGTTGTCTATCTTCACCTGCCACACACACACAGCTGCAGGTCAGCAGGGGTCAACAGGAAACCAGGAGATAGGATTCACACTCACCTTTGATTTGATATCCTAACTTAAGTCTCCTCTTTCAGTCATTAAGCTCTTTTTTTAAAGTCAGCTGTTGTCTCTGTGTTCAGTCGCTTGCATGTTTTATTTTATGTTTGGCACTTTATTTTTTGTCACTGTGAAGTTATGTTTTCTAAATCAATATACTTTAACAAAAACAAAGGTTTTTTTCATGTTATTTTTGTGGTACTTAACCTGACAATATGAAATATGAATTGTGGTATGACAAATGCAATAACTCTTAAGTATTAACATTGGAGGTGGATTTTCATTCAATGACAAAGTTCTCGCTTCATTTTTAACCACTTTTAAACGGCATTAATTATTGTGAATTCACATTTTTAACCATATATGTTAGTGTAAATTAAAATGTATTTGTATTGGAGAATGTTACATCTTTTAATCCTAAATATCCAAATGTTTTGACCATTGCATTTGTTGGTCAAGCTAATGACATCTATGTAATAATTTGTTATGCTATCGCCTTCCATTATCTGTTCAAATTACACTTGTTTATTACCATTCAGTCAGTGTGGTATTTTGTATGAATTACACAGTCACATTGCTTCAGTATGTTATGTATCAATTGAAACAGTGGCTTTGAATGAGAAGGTTTAAATAAATACAAAATATTATTCTCATTCTAACGGCCAGTGGGTTGATACACTCAACATTCATGACACTTTGAGTCAAATTAAATTTACATTAATTCATTCATTCATTAATTTATTTATTTAGCAGACGCTTTTATCCAAAGCGACTTACAGTAAGTACAGGGACATTTTCCCTGAGGCAAGTAGGGTGAAGTGCCTTGCCCAAGAACACAACATCATATAGCCACAGCCAGGGCTCGATCTCACAACATTCCAACATTATTATTATAATGTTTACTTTTGAAAAATAAATCAGAAATACATCCGATTCAGTTACAGACGGAGCAGAGGGCGTGCACCAAGTAAACGCGTGGTCTGCTCCTATTGGTCAGAACCAGTCGCTCGCTTCTATTTTGTGATTGGCTGGTGGGACGCGCTCTCCGAGCTGTAGCTGTCCAATGAAAAGCAGCCATCTGTCCGGAAGCGAGAGGAGAGTTCCTGCAGCACAGAAGCGGCGGTTCATTCCTGATCATTTAAGGTCAGATTTAACAAAATATCTGGGTTTTATTTGGCTGCAGATAAATCAGTTTTTTCCATATATATATTAAAATATAATTGTGTTTGTTAACCTTGTTTTTTCAGTGAGACAGCCTGTTTTTCTGGTGATAATGACCTCCCTCTTGGTGCTCCTGCTCGCGGCATCGCTCTCCGCTGTCTTCGCTGAATCTGCTGTTTATTTTAGAGAACAATTTGAAGATGGAGGTAAGGCACATATTAGATTTAAAATTAAGTCTATTTATTCGTCCTGAATACATGTATACTTGTATGTTATGTAGATAATCGCATGATTGCATTGCCAGCTTTTTGCTAGAATGCATGTATAGCACAGCATGGTTCAGTTAACCAGACCTGGAGATAAGGAAGATGAATGTCTTATAAACATGTATTCTGACTATATTAAGCACCGATCGATCTTTAAATGTATATTGCTATTACAATTTAACCCCCCCCTCTCAGCTCGTCATCCCCCCCCCTCCCCCTCTGTCTCCTAACAGCCAGTCAGCTGATTGACAGCATGTTCATTCGTTAGTTAGTCGTCTTATTCCGTGTCTGATGTGTTGTTCTGTGTGTCAGATAACTGGAAGAGCCGCTGGTTGGAATCCAAACACAAATCAGACTATGGGAAGTTTATTCTGACCGCTGGGAAGTTCTATGGTGACGCAGAGAAAGATCAAGGTGAGTTGGTGTCAGTGATGAATCAGAGCGGATGATAAAGATCTTTTATATCTGACTTTATCGTGCCCGCCTATTGTTATTGCTATTGTTATGTTATTGTCATTATGTATATTACCCTGCAACTCTGTGTGCTGTACTTTACCCTGCTGCTGTTGTGAACTGCAATTTCCACCCCCTGGAGGACAAATAAAGGTTCATCTAATCTAAAGAAACGCGGAGATCTGATGTCGACATCTTAACCATGTTGTTCTCCGTGTCTCCAGGACTCCAGACCAGCCAAGATGCCCGTTTCTACTCCTCCTCTGCCCGCTTTGACACCTTCAGCAACAAGGACCAGGTCCTGGTTATCCAGTTCACTGTTAAACACGAGCAGAACATTGACTGTGGAGGAGGCTACATCAAGCTGTTCCCTGGTGAACTGGACCAGGACGACATGCATGGAGACTCCACCTATAACATCATGTTCGGTAAGTGTCCAGCAGTCAGGTTATCAGCTGTTATCGTTAAAAGTCGTCAGGTTATGTAGTGACGTCTTGCATTGCGTCAAACTTCAGGTCTAGTAGATGTAGGCTTACTGTATTGGAAACACTTCAACTCTGAAACAAACACAACTAACTGTCTGTCTGTGTGTCTGTCTGTGTGTGTGTGTGTGTGTGTGTCCCAGGTCCTGACATCTGTGGACCAGGTACTAAGAAGGTTCACGTGATCTTTAACTACAAAGGAAAGAACCACCTGATTAACAAAGACATCAGGTGCAAGGTGAGCATACACACACACACACAGACACACACACACACACACACACACACACTCTCGCACAGTCTTTATTCACTGTCAGCAGGTCAGCATGTTTATAGCAAACAGTAGAAATCCCTTCAGTCTGAACACTTCTCACTGTCCCTTGTTGTTTTTCCACATGTAGAGGAGGGAAGCTCAGCTATGTTAAATGATGCAGAACATGAGTGTTTGCTGTGACTCTCCCCTGTCTCCTCCCTCCCTCCCTCATGTTCCTGCTGTGTTCCCTGTGCTCCAGGATGATGAGTACACTCACCTGTACACGCTGGTGGTGAACCCTGACAACACGTACGAGGTGAAGATCGACAACAAGAAGGTGGAGTCTGGTTCTCTGGAGGAAGACTGGGACTTCCTGCCCCAGAAGAAGATCAAAGATCCTGAAGCCACCAAGCCTTCTGACTGGGATGACAGAGAGCGCATCGACGACCCTGAGGACACCAAGCCTGAGGTGGGCCAGGAGCCAGACACCTGCCTGTCTGTCTATCCTGTCTGTCTATGTCCTGTCTGTCTCTGTCCTGTCCTGTCTGTCTCTGTCCTGTTCAAATACTACCTTAGTCTCTCCTCTAATGCCATGAACTGGGGTTTGTTTATTCTTATACCTACTGAATATATGTGTGTCTGTGCAGGACTGGGACAAGGCTGAGAACATTCCAGACCCCGATGCTAAGAAGCCAGAGGATTGGGATGAGGAGATGGATGGAGAGTGGGAACCACCCATGGTTACTAACCCTGAGTACAAGGTAGGCCTCAACACAGCCCATAACCCGGCCCCACACACACACACACACACACACACACACACACACACACACACGTTCCTCCAGTGAATTACTCTCCTCTCTCTCCTTTCTCCAGGGAGAATGGAAGCCTAAACAAATTGACAACCCTGCCTTCAAAGGGAAGTGGGTTCACCCAGAGATAGACAACCCTGAGTACACAGCAGATGCTGAGATCTACAAGTACGACAGCATCGGTGTGATTGGCCTGGACCTGTGGCAGGTACGCTGTCTTGCTCTCTGGCCCTCTGGCTGTCTAAACCTGCTGCACAATGAACCGGATTCTGGTTTTGGAGAACAAAAGGACGCCGAGTCATCGCTTAAGCTTTGCTAACAGGGTTAGCCTCTAGGATTTGGTTGTTGGTTTTTCAGTAAAGCCACATTTCTAACTTGGAGTCAAGTGGCTGAGTGGTTAGGGAATCGGGCTAGTAATCAGAAGGTTGCGGGTTTGTAATCCTGGCTGCGCCAACATGATGTGTCTTTGGCCAAGGCACTTCACCCTACTTGCCTCAGGAGGGGAATGCCCCTGTACTTGCTGTAAGTCGCTCTGGATAAGAGCGTCTGCTAAATGTGAATGTAAAATGTTGTAACTGAGTCTGTGTTGTGCTCTTGTCATGACGCAGGTGAAGTCAGGCACCATCTTTGACAACTTCCTCATCACCAACGACCCAAAGCTGGCGGAGGAGGTGGGAGAGGAGACCTGGGGGGCAACAAGGGTAAGATGCTGAGTCTGCTTCCTGGGTCAAAGGTCGAAGGTCAAAGTGATGTTATGAGCTAATCTGTGACGCCTCCTCAGGATCCAGAGAAGGTGATGAAGGAGAGCCAGGAGGCGGAGGAGAGGAAGAAACGAGAGGATGAGGAGAAGACCAGGAAGGAGGAGGTGAAGGAGGAAGACGAGGAGGAAGAGGAGAAAGAAGAGGAGGAGGATGAGGAAGAAGAGGAGGAAGATGAGGAACAGGAGGAGGAAGAGGAGGATGAGGAAGATACAGACTCTAAACTCAAGGATGAGTTATAAACTTCAACGTTGGATGGGACATACTGAGAAGGAGCCTTTGTGTCTCCGAGGAGCCAGTAGATGACAAGACGGAGATGGGATTGGCTGGACTTTTCCTTCATGTTAGAAGCTGACCAATAGCATGTAGCTGTTTATGTGAGGGGTGGGGCTGTGGGGTTGGTTTGATTTGGGTTTAAAAGAGTCAGGTGGTCTAGATCGATAACTACAGATACAATTCTAGTTTGACAATGTGCAACTGTCAAACGACGGAGGGGGGCGGGGCAGGACGGAGGGGGGCGGGGCAGTTTTGTTTGTGTTTACATATCTAGACCAGGGGAACAGCTTTTCAAGCTGATTAAATATGGCGAATTTTTTTTTGGTTAAGAGGTGCAGTTTTTGTAACTAAACTGAAGTGTCATCTCTGCATCAAACTGTAGAGTTACTGATTTAAGCATCTTCCTCGTTCACTCATACCTCATCTTCTGTTCTGTGTGTGTGTGTGTATCTGTGTCTGTCTGCTGATTTTTGTGACAGTTGTGAGAATTGTTTACTCAACATCACTCCATAATTGGGCCTTCTTGTTGTGATCTGTCTCCCAACATGCTCAGTCCTTCACCTCACCTCACTCTGCTGTGCTTTATAATCTTCACATAATCTCTCCTCTTCTTGAAGATCCTTGTGTTTTCCGTGTTTAGAATCACCGTTCAGACTCACTTTTAGGCTAGAGGGCTCTAAGACCCTGGACAAGAGTTAAACTGTAGATATTATCATTTTGTTTGTTGTGACCTAACATGGTCATCTCCTGTTTACAGGATAAATTAACCTTCTTCACATTCTACAGAATCACATTGTTTCTGCACTGCTGTACCTTGAAGGCCCCCCCCCCTGCAAACTCAACATAGGAAGCTGGCCCCTTTTAAAAGACCTGTTTTGTACTCTGCAACAGGCTGTATGAGAAAGGGCGTTATTGTTTTATTTGTGTGGAAAAAGATGTGTTCTTAACATGGTTTACTGTCCAATTAAAACGAGAAAGGAGAATGTCTGACTGTTTATTGTCAATAACAACAACAACAAATTGCAAAGATTACACTCCTTGTATGTATAACATGATACATGAGTATATGGGTTTTGAACCTCTGTGTGAAGTTACATGTTAATATGTACAATAAAAGCAAGTGTGTGGAGTGTAAATGTAATCTCTGGTGAGAGAGATCGATATTTGACCCCTGGTTTGATGATTCAGTAAGCATACACATGTTGTCCTAAATCGAATGAGAGCAACATTAACTTACTTACATTTTGCATCCATATATACATATTTATATATATAACCGTACAGTTTTAGTGTTAGGTCTTCAGGTCTTCCAGCTCCGGGTCTTCAGGTCTTCCAGCTCCGGGTCTTCAGGTCTTCCAGCTCCGGGTCTTCAGGTCTTCCAGCTCCGGGTCGTCAGGTCTTCCAGCTCCGGGTCTTCAGGTCTTCCAGCTCCGGGTCTTCAGGTTTTCCAGCTCCGGGTCTTCAGGTTTTCCAGCTCCGGGTCTTCAGGTCTTCCAGCTCCGGGTCTTCAGGTCTTCCAGCTCCGGGTCTTCAGGTCTTCCAGCTCCGGGTCTTCAGGTTTTCCAGCTCCGGGTCTTCAGGTCTTCCAGCTCCGGGTCTTCAGGTCTTCCAGCTCCGGGTCTTCAGGTTTTCCAGCTCCGGGTCTTCAGGTCTTCCAGCTCCGGGTCTTCAGGTCTTCCAGCTCCGGGTCTTCAGGTTTTCCAGCTCCGGGTCTTCAGGTCCTCTTCTTTCTTCTGGACTGAGTCAGTGGGAACAGCAACATTATGGCTGCCAGCTTGTCTCTGACTCAGGTAACTTTGTCTTTAAAACTTGTATCTAACGTCGCATAATATCTGTCTCCATCTTCTCTGTATTAAAGACGAACATTGTTAGATTATTAGTGAGTTTAAGTGTGTAAAAACAGGCGCGTTTCGGTGTTTTTATCCCGTGTTTTGGTGTTCTTATCCTCAGTTAGCTGGTATCTGACTGGGGAAAAGTTTAATGCTAAAGGGCGTAGTTAGCTAGCTTAGCTATCTGGCTGTCTTAGAATCAATTTAAATACATTTAAACGGTTGATAAGGATTATTGTTTAGAACTTTATAATTAAAATACTTCATTTTTCTCCATATTGTGTAGATTTATATGAGTAAAGTCTCGCTGCTGTTCTACGACATGTGGATTAATATCATCCAGTTTGCTTTAAAGTCTGTCAAAATATATCTTCATTAATTTACCAGCCTGCTGTGTTATATACAAACATGGTTAAATGATGCCGTTAACCAGCTATAATATTGATAATCTTCATGTTTTTATTATTGTATTATTATTATTAGCGAGCTGGTGTAGCTAGCTAAGTTAGCTCACTGCAGAATCCAGTGAATAATGTTCATTCTGAAGGGACAGTGTTGATTATGTGAGTTAATGTGTGGATAATAGTGACCTTTTGACGACAAAAAAAGGAATTACTTGGTTGGGTTTTTGGGTAGAAAGTATATCTTTTTGTTCGACCTAACATGTCTTGGAGATTTATTTCTGTACTTGAAAGAGGAAGCAGAACTATAAGATACAAAACTGGCAGCCTTTTATACTTGTCATCCAAGTTTAGAAGACATACATTTAATCTGCCCTATTTAAGGAAATAAAAGACTATAGTTTGAAAATGTTAGCTGCTCTACACTAATGGATAGTTGCCACTGAGTTCATCAGTTTGTTAATAAGTAATAAAACCTGTAACCCTATAAGCCACAGTCCAACACTAAACACAGAAGCTTCAAACTGCAGGTGGACATGGACACCGTTACTGACACACACACACACACACACACACACACACACACACACACACACACACACACACACACACACACACACACACACAGTGGCATCTTCCATGTGTGGTTTGTTTTAGTAGCAGGTGGATTTTCTGTTGACAGGGTGATTGTTGCTGGTCTGATTCAGAGAAGGTTCTTGGAGACAGTGTTCATTTAGAAGGAAAACATAACAATCAAAACATTCAGTCAGTCCAGTATTATATAGTGGGTACAGTAGGTACATGATGTCAGTCCAGTATTATAGAGTGGGTACAGTAGGTACATGAGGTCAGTCCAGTATTATAGAGTGGGTACAGTAGGTACATGAGGTCAGTCCAGTATTATAGAGTTGGTATAGTAGGTACATGATATCAGTCCAGTATTATAGAGTGGGTACAGTAGGTACATGATGTCAGTCCAGTATTATAGAGTGGGTACAGTAGGTACATGATGTCAGTCCAGTATTATAGAGTGGGTACAGTAGGTACATGAGGTCAGTCCAGTATTATAGAGTGGGTACAGTAGGTACATGAGGTCAGTCCAGTATTATAGAGTGGGTACAGTAGGTACATGAGGTCAGTCCAGTATTATAGAGTGGGTACAGTAGGTACATGATGTCAGTCCAGTATTATAGAGTTGGTATAGTAGGTACATGATGTCAGTCCAGTATTATAGAGTGGGTACAGTAGGTACATGATGTCAGTCCAGTATTATAGAGTGGGTACAGTAGGTACATGATGTCAGTCCAGTATTATAGAGTGGGTACAGTAGGTACATGAGGTCAGTCCAGTATTATAGAGTGGGTACAGTAGGTACATGATGTCAGTCCAGTATTATAGAGTGGGTACAGTAGGTACATGATGTCAGTCCAGTATTATAGAATGGGTACAGTAGCTTCATGATGCCAGTCCAGCTCAGTGCAGAGGGATATTGGAGGGTTTTCAGTGTAACTGGACACAAAGTCACAGTGTTTTGACCACCATTAGTTCCAGACACACACTTTTGTTTGGGATAAAAAACGGGGGCGGTCTCCCCGGGACAGACAGACAGGCTGACAGACAGGCTGGCAGACAGACAGACAGGCTGAGGCCAACATGTTGAACAATGATGTGATTATGAAGCAGCCATTGACCGCTCTTGACCGGCAGTACCATGGGTATTCAAGTTGGGTGAAGTGCCTTTGGCCAAGGACACAATGTCTTGTTGGCATGGCCATGATTTTGAACCCGCAAACTTCGACTTCTCCAGGGCGCAGTGTTATCTGGGTTGTGTAGGACTGGTTTGTTTTGGTCACACCTCACCTAGCAGCTGTTGTTTTGGGTGAATCTGTGTTGAGGTGGAGACAGGATGTGGTTCTGCTATCAGGTGTTAGCCTCGCTGGCCACGCCCACAATCCACCAGGGCCGTGGGACCCTCAGGAAGTGACATCCAGGAAGCCTGGAGTGTGTTTATTACTGTTTCAGATCAGCAGAAAGTGTGTTCACACTCACTACGCAGACACACACACACACACACACACACACACACAGACACTTGATTAATTAGATTATGTTACTGTAGACGTGATGCATTTCGCATGACAGATACAGGAAATATAGACGGATACAGGAAATATAGAAAGTTAGCCGTTCTTTCATGTGATTATTGTCAGATGAATGAATGATTGTCCAGATTCAGGCACCTGTAGTGTCTCTGTCTCTCCAGTAAAGAGATGATCAGATTTTATTTCTATGAACCAGGGTTCTTACCTTACCTTACCTTCTTACCTTCTGTCCATATCCTCAGTCCTCAGTAAACAGAGGCATCTCTGAGTTGTTGTTGTTGTTGATGATGCTTTATGGTTCCTGGCAGAGTCAACAGATTAGAATCACAAGCAGTGACAGACAGAAACACTGAGAAACACTCAGGAGGAAACACTGATTTGAATAAGTTTGCCTTTCCCATCTGTTGTGAATCACCACAGGTTGTTGGCTTTTGCCCCACAGACAGACAGACAGACAGGCAGACAGACAGACAGGCTGGCAGAGAGAGACAGACGGACAGGCTGGCTGGCAGAGAGACACAGAGAGAGAGACAGACAAACAGGCAGGCAGAGAGAGAGAGAGAGAGAGAGAAAGAGAGACAGACAGACAGGCTGGCAGAGAAACACAGAGAGAGAGACAGATAGGCTGGCAGAGAGAGAGAGAGAGAGAGAGAGAGAGAGAGAGAGAGACAGACAGACAGACAGACACGCTGGCAGAGAAACAGAGAGAGAGAGACAGACAGGCTGGCAGAGAGAGAGAGAGAGAGACAGACAGGCTGGCAGAGAGAGAGAGAGAGACAGACAGGCTGGCAGAGAGACTGGCACACTGACAGGCAGGCTGAGACACACACACACACACACACTTGGCCCTCAGTCAGACACACTTGTGGATCCCAGCTTGGCTGGAAGAGTCGCTGGTCTCCTCTGTTTCAGGCTGGTCTCTCTTACAGAAGAGAGATCTCAATTCTGGGACCCAAATCTCAATGAACACAGGATTCAACTTAATGAGATGAGATACATTTTATTTGTCATTATACAAGTACAAGTACAGGTACAACAATACTGCACCTTACATCACAAGAGTTAAGTAGAGAGTTTTAAATGATGGGTCACCTTAACAGTAAGCTAATGATATAATTTGTTTTATTATATACAACCGTGGCTCAGCAACAACAGCAGCACTTGTGACTAGCTGCAGATGGGTAAAGCAGGAAGCCTCTCCTTCTGATGGGCTGCAGATAGACAGTAATGTGGCCTCCCAGTGGGATCGCTCTCTAATGCAGAGTATCTTTCTAACCCCACAGCTCTCCAGTGGAAATCCTGTCTATGACAAATACTATCGACAGGTAAGACCTTCCCCATGTCCTGCAGGAGGACATCACCATCACCTGAGCTTTCATTTAGCAGAGGAGAGGGGGAGGGAGAGAGGGAGGGAGGGAGGGAGGGAGGGAGGGAGGGAGGGAGAGAGAGAGAGAGAGAGAGAGAGAGAGAGGGAGAGAGTGATATGGAGAGAGAAGGAGAGAGAGAGGGAGATATGGAGGGAGGGGAGGGAGAGAGAGTGAGAGAGAAGGAGATAGGGAGGGAGATATAAAGGGAGAGAGGGAGGGAGAGAGGGAGGGAGTGGGAGATATGGAGGGAGGGAGAGATAGATAGAGGGAGAGATAGAGGGAGGGAGAGGGAGATCTGGAGGGAGAGATAGATGGAGGGAGAGATAGAGGGAGGGGGAGGGAGGGAGAGATAGATAAAGGGGGGCATAGAGACCTAGAAAGATGCAGTGCAGTAAACCCTCTCTGCTGCAGAGCTGCTGTTTGTTGACAGCTGTAGTTCTACACCAGTGTCTAGTCAGTGTGCTTTACCACAGGAACACTTCTCAACATTATGAATTAATGATGCTTCTCTCTCTCTTCTCTCTCTTCCTTCCTTCCCACCCTCTGCCTGTGACAGCCTTGCTAGCTAGCAGCCTTCACTAAGAGGGCAGGGTAACCTGCTTGGATGTTGTGCAGGCAGACGTGTTTTTACTTTGTGTTATTTGAAGTGAGGTCTGGCTCTGAATGCAGTATTTCTGGTTGAGTCGCTCCTAGTTTGATAGGCTGCAGTGTGTTGTGTTAGAGGGTTAAGATGCTGGCTCCAGTATAGCTCTACTGTAGAGGAGGGGACAGAGGGACACCAACATGCTGTCTCAGCAGAATCATCACTGGGACTTTTATATCCATAATGTACCAACTATAGTGGCTTCTACCTCAGTGTGAGCTAGATAGACTGTGTTGTGAGTGTGTGTGTGTGTGTGTGTCTAGTCTGTGTGTGTGTGGTGTCCAGTCTTTGTGTGTGTGTGGTGTCCAGTCTTTGTGTGTGTGTGTGTGTGTCCAGTGTGTGTCCAGTCTTTCTGTGTGTCTGTGTCTCTGTCCAGTGTGTGTCCATTGTGTGTCCAGTGTGTGTGTCCAGTGTGTATGTCCAGTGTGTGTCCAGTGTGTGTGTGTGTGTGTGTGTATCCAGTGTGTGTGTGTGTCCAGTGTGTGTGTGTATCCAGTCTGTGTGTGTGTGTGTGTCCAGTGTGTGTGTGTCCAGGTAGTAACCTCCAGTGTCTCTGAGCAGGTGGACCCCTCAGGCAGTGGCCGTGTTGCAGCCTCTGATGCTGCCTTGTTCCTGAAGAGATCTGGCCTGGCTGACCTGGTCCTGGGCAAGGTAACTGACTGATATATACTGACCCTTAAAAAAAGAAGAGGATAACTTTAGCTATTTAACATCTGCTTGTTTGTGGTGAATGTTAGTCTTAACGCTGACAGATAACTTCTGTAATTGTTCATAGAATTTAAACAGTGTATCTTATTAATATCACACAGACTTTTTTTCTTCTCTTGGTATGTTTTTATTTATTTTTTGATCCACTAACTTGCTGCTGATGTGATTGAAGTACATAAATCTCTGTTTGTGTAGATCTGGGATTTGGCAGATTCAGAACGAAAGGGCTGTCTCAACAAACAGGTACATTTACCTCAGAAATCAACACAAATTCGAGACAAAACCAAAAACTCTTCGACGAAATGACGTTGTTGTGCGATCTTGCAGTGATTTGAATTCTGCCTCCATGTTGTCTGCATCCATCAGCAATTCTTCATGGCCTTACGGCTGGTGGCCTGTGCCCAGAACGGCCTGGAGGTGGCGCTCAAGAGCCTCCACCTCTCTGTTCCTCCCCCGAAGTTTGTGAGTGCAGAGGAACACAACATCCTAGCTAACGTTAACACAAGCAGCTCTAACACAACCTTCACTCTGATCCACTGAGCTCTGCTCATCATATTCACAGTAGTCAGATCCTCTGGATTTATGTTAGTGTGTGAACGCCGTGCTAGTGGATTTGACCCAGTCCCCCCCTCCCCACCTCTCCCCCCCCCCCCCCCCCCTGCTCTGCCCTCAGCATGACACCAGCAGCCCGCTACTTCCTGGAGGCCTGGTCAGCGACGGTCCCTGGGTCGTCAAGGTGAGGGGCTCACCTCAGCTCACCTGTCCTACCCTGGTCCTAGGGAGCCGCTGTCCTGCAGGTTCTAGATGTTTCCCTGCTCCAGCACACCTGATTCTAACGAATGACTCGTTATCAAGCTCTGTTGAAGCCTCATAATGACCCGTTCATTAGAATCAGGTGTGCTGGAGCAGGGAATCATCTAGAACTGTCGGCACAGTGTGGCCCCTGAGGAGCAGGGTTGGAGACCCCTGCTCTGTACAGTGATGCATCATTAGCCCCCCCGCCCTCTGGCTGTGATGGAGCATCCAGGCCGGGTGTCTGATCGATAGTTCTCATCCAGCCTGTCGTTGCATGTCCACAGGCAGAGGAGAAGCTGAAGTTCGACGCCATCTTTGACAGCCTGTCTCCAGTGGGAGGGATGCTAACAGGGGACAAGGTGAAACCAGTGCTGCTCAACTCCAAACTACCAGTGGACGTTCTGGGTCGGGTGAGTCACCAGCTGCTCCGCTCTGCTGTGTGTGTGTGTGTGAGGGTGAGGGTGTGTGTGAGGGTGTGTGTGTCTCTGCCTCTGCATGGTTATTTTTGGATAATGTAGATTGAACGTTGTGTGTGTGTGTCTATGGATGGTTATTGTTTGTTAATGTAGATGATGGAATCGTGTGTGTGTGTGTGTGTTCCAGGTCTGGGAACTCAGTGATCTTGACAGAGATGGAATGCTCGACAGAGAGGAGTTTGCTGTGGTAGGTTAACACTCTGCAGCACTTATCTGACAGATTTCAGAGAGTCAAGGTTGGTGTAAATGAACTGGACCTCCTTTATAACACGCTAATGATGCTCTTTGTTTGGATTTAAATTCCCTCGAAGCTCAACTTAATGTTTCATCAAGGTTTTTATCCACCAGCAGGAATACTGCCTTTAGAAAACCTTTTAAGAACTCGTTCTGTTTATCTGTTGCTGTGTTGCTAAGGTTGAGGTGCGGTAGTTCAGCGTTGGGTGAGATTTTGATCACACGGCACGTGTTTGGTTAACGCCCAGATGTTGTGAGAGCTCCGTAAAGGAGGCAGCCAATCAGCTGTCCTGTTCCTCCTGTACAGAAGCTTCTGGAACACGGATGAGGAGGCAGATTCAGCCAATCAAGTCAAGCTATTAGTGTGGAAGTGATTTTAATTGGATCATGTGTTCTCTTCCCCCCCCCCCTCCAGGCTATGTACCTGGTGTACAGAGCGTTAGAGGGTGAACCTGTACCCATGTCTCTACCACCACCCCTCGTCCCCCCCCTCCAAGAGGAGGAAAGCCCCCGTCCCCACCGTCATGCCCCTCCTCCCCTCGCCCCCCTCCGTCAAAGACCGCTCGTCCCACGCCGGGACCAAGACCCTGCCTGCGCCCCCCAAGCCTGCCGCCGCCGCCTCCTCCTCAGGGGGTCTCAGCCTCCCCCCGCCCCCCAAGGCTCCAGCCCCCAAGGCTCCAGCCCCCACGGTAGGTACAGAGGCTCCAGCAGTGGAGCCCTAGCCTGGATGAATAGCTGTTCTGGGATAGTGTGATGGTGTGATGTGCTACAGTAACTCCTCTCCTGTGTTCTTATCCATCTCCATCTGTCTGTCTGTCGTCTCATCTTTTTTCTCTGCTGTTCATGTCCCTCCTCCCCTCCTCCTCCTCCTCCTCCTCGTCTCCTCCTCCTCTCCTCCTCCTTCCTCCTCCTCCCTCCTCTCCTCCTCTCCTCCTCTCCTCGTCTCCTCCTCCTCTCCTCCTCTCCTCCTCTCCTCGTCTCCTCCTCCTCTCCTCCTCCTCTCCTCCTCCTCCCTCCTCTCCTCCTCCTCCCTCCTCTCCTCCTCCCTCCTCTCCTCCTCTCCTCCTCCTCCTCCCTCCTCTCCTCCTTCTTCCTCTCCTCCTCCTTCCTCTCCTCCTCCTCCCCCCTCCCTCCCTTGCAGTGGGTGGTGTCCCCAGTAGACAAGGCTAAATATGATGAGGTGTTTGCTAAGACGGATGGGGACATGGATGGTCTGGTGTCAGGGCCTGAGGTGCGAGACATCTTCCTGAAGACAGGCCTGCCCTCCGCTACGCTCGCCCGCATCTGGTGAGGCCCCCACAGTCTGAACGGGGCCCGCTCTTTCCAGGATGGGATTATTAAGGCTTCAGGCATTTCTGATGGAGTTAATTGATTTCCCCCTGTCGGAAAACATTGATTGTTTATGGAAATTGTGTTTGTGTGCGATGGTTCTATATATGACCCCATTTTGTGTGTGTGTGCGTCTGTGTGTCTGTGTCTGTGTCTGTGTCTGTGTGTGTGTGTGTGTGTGTGTGTGTGTGTGTGTGTGTCACAGGGAGCTGTGTGACATCGGGGACATAGGGAAGTTAACCAGAGAGCAGTTTGCTCTGGCTCTCCATCTGATTAACCAGAAGCTGCTGAAGGGTCTGGATCCTCCTCCCAGCCTGAGCCCAGACATGATCCCTCCTTCAGACAGGCTGACAGCCAAGCAGGTACTGTGAGTGTGTGTGTGTGTGTCTGTGTGTGTGTCTGTGTGTGTGTCTGTGTGTGTGTCTGTCTGTCTGTCTGTCTGTCTGACAGGTGACAGGTGGCTTTACCTGTGTGTGTGTGTGTGTGTGTCTGACAGGTGACAGCTTTACCTGTGTGTGTGTGTGTGTGTCTGACAGGTGACAGCTTTACCTGTGTGTGTGTGTGTGTGTCTGACAGGTGACAGCTTTACCTGTGTGTGTGTGTGTGTGTGTTAACCCTCTGTTTCCTGTCTGTCTCCTGCAGAACAGCATCCTCAGCCTAGCTGCTGACTTCTCAGCCATCAAGGAGCTGGACTCTCTTAGCAACGAGATCGTCGAGCTACAGCGGTGAGGAGGGGGAGGGGTGGGGGGTAAGACGAGACACCCCCCTGTCGCCATAACAACCACTACAGACAGAGACAGAGACATTGTAGGACTTCCCCTTTTAGAAACTGGGAGTGAGAGAGAACTGAGTAATTGACAGCTGTGTGTGTGTGTGTGTGTGTGTGTGTGTGTGTGTGTGTGTGTGTGTGTGTGTGTGTGTGTGTGTGTGTGTGTGTGTGTGTGTGTGTGTGTGTGTTGGACCCTCAGAGAGAAGAGCACTGTGGAGCAGGAGATCAAAGAGAAGGAGGAGAGCATACGAGAACGAACCAGTGAAGTGCAGGTAAGATCAACCTCTCTCTCCCTCTCTCTCCCTCTCTCTCCCTCTCTCTACCTCTCTCTCTTTTTTTTCTCTGTCTCCTCTACCTCTCTCTCTCTCTTTTTCTCTCCTCCACCCCCCCCCCCATCCCTCCTCCTCCCCTAACTCAGTGTGTCTGTGCTCCTCGTCTGTCCCAGGACCTCCAGGAGGAGGTGTCCAGGGAGGGAGGTGTTCTGCAGCGGCTGCAGGCCCAGAGGCAGGAGGTTCAGGAGGCTCTGGAGGAGCTGGACCAGCAGAAATCCTCCCTGGAGGAGCAGCTGGAGCACATCCGCCTACAGTGTAGCAACGAGACCCAGCTGGTAACACCTGGAGCCTGACCTCCTACACCCTAGATCCTACCTCCTAGACACTACCCTCCTACCTCCTAGACACTACCTCCTACCTCCTAGACACTACCTCCTACCTCCTAGACACTACCTTCTACCTCCTAGACCCTACCTCCTACCTCCTAGACCCTACCTCCTACCTCCTAGACACTACCTCCTAGACACTACCTCCTACCTCCTAGACACTACCTCCTACCTCCTAGACCCTACCTCCTACCTCCTAGACACTACCTCCTACCTCCTAGACACTACGTCCTACCTCCTAGACACTACCTCCTACCTCCTAGACCCTACCTCCTACCTCCTAGACACTACCTCCTACCTCCTAGACACTACCTCCTACCTCCTAGACACTACCTCCTACCTCCTAGACACTACCTCCTACCTCCTAGACACTACCTCCTACCTCCTAGACACTACCTCCTACCTCCTAGACACTACCTCCTACACCCTAGACACTACCCTCTAGACACCACCTCCTACACCTGTTGTACCTCCTACTTCCTACACCCTAGACAGATGTTCTCCTGTGTGCTCCTCCAGATCTCCTCTCTGCAGACGGCTCATGCGGAGCAGGAGGAGCGGATCTGTGAGTACGAGGAGCAGCTGGTGGCAGCCAGGGAGGAGCTGCTGTGTCTCCAGGAGGAGACGCAGAGGCTGGAGGAGAAGGTGCGGGCGGCCAAGGAGCAGCTGAACCCCCTGCAGGAGTCTATCCAGGACTCTGTCACCCAGGTGGAACAGGTACACTCTGAAGTACTCACTCTGAAGTACTCACTCTGAAGTACACACTCTGTGGTACACACTCTGAAGAATGCACTCTGAAGAATGCACTCTGAAGTACACACTCTGAAGTACACACTCTGAAGAACACACACTCTGAAGTGCACACACTCTGAAGTACACACTCTGAAGAACACACTCGAAGTACACACTCTGAAGAACACACTCTTAAGTACACACTCTGAAGAACACAACAATCTCCTTCTTTAACTCTCTCTCTCTCTCTGGTCTTCCCCTCAGGTGCAGCAGAAGCTGGGAGAGCTGCGGTTGGAGGAGAGATCAGTCAGCGCCCAGCTCAGCTGGAAGAGACACCTGGAGGAGGAGCCAGTCCTGGTCAACGGCTCTGCGGGCCTCACCAACGAGCTGCACCAGGAGGACCTCCACCAGGAGGACCTGCACCAGGGGGACCTGCACCAGAGGGACCTCCACCAGAGGGACCTGCACCAGGGGGACCTGCACCAGGATGACCAGCCGTTGGAGTTGAGAGAGGAGGAGCCTGCTGTTGCAGACCAGCCGCAGGTGGATTCTCCTGAAGACGAGGAGGAAGAGGAGCAGGAGGATGAGAGGCCCCAAGACTCCTGATGTGGTTCAGCCCAAACATGACGTCTTTGAGGATCTCTACACCAGCCTGGCCTGGCCAACAGACAGCCTCACCAGGGTGGACACGCCCCCTGCCTACATCCACCAACATCCAGCAACACAGGGAAGCAGCAGCCCCTCAGCAGAGGGGGCTCCTGAGGGGGCTCCTGAGGGGGCTCCTGAGGGGGCTCCTGAGGGGGCTCCTGAGGGGGCTCCTGAGGGGGCAGAGGAGGGGGAGGACCCCCCTGCAGCCAACACACCCAAGGTAGCCCCCCCCCCCCCCCCCCCCCCCCTGTCAAACAGCAGCTGAACACTACAGCCTGTGTTCTAGAATGTCAAGAGTTCTGTTCATTCTAACTGATGTTGTCATCTCTTACATACACACACACTCCCACACACACACCACACACACACACTCCCACACACACACTCTCTCCACCCCCCCTTCAGGTGCCCTCTCCAGAGACAGTAGCAGAATCCCCCCCCCAGGAGGAGTCCCCCCAGACTCCAGACTCCCCTCCGCCCCCCCGGACCAGCCCTCCCTCGCTGCCTCCCCAGGGTAACCCCCCTGCTCTGCCTGGGCTGGACTTCTTTGAAGCTGACCCCTTCACAGACCGTGAGTACCCCCCCCCACCCCCCCCAACCCCCCACCCCTCCTCTGACACTGAGGGAGCCTGTGACATAACAGAGGCTTCCTGTAGAGCAGAAGTATTAAACTGGTGCCATCGATGGCCAAGAGGGGCAGCTTTTCACTTCAACCAAGAGAAACTCAGACTGGTTCTGTTGTTGTCTGTGCAGATGATCCATTTAAAGACGATCTGTTTGGAAAGGCCAGTGTCTCAGGTGAGTGTTCTTGAAACCAGAGCTGGGTTCCACTCTCTAAACACCCAACTGGGTTCCACTGGGTTCCACTCTCTAAACGCCCCCTGTGTTCTATCCCACAGTAGACCCATTTGGCAGCGACCCCTTCAAAGGTTCCGATCCCTTTGCGACGGACGCCTTCTTCCAGCAGGCCTCTAGCGCCCCCTTCATCTCGGAGGACCCGTTCACCCAGGCAGACGATCTGTTTGGCTCCAGCACCGACCCATCACTGCCGACCTGTTCTCAGCCCAGCTGAACAACAACAACACAGCGGCGGCGGCAGAATCGTCGGCTCCAGACCCGTTTGTCTCCAAACCCCCCAGCTCAGCTGCTCCCCCCACCAGAGACCCCTTCAGCGACCCGGGAGCCGGCATGGCGGACACTGCCGATCCGTTTGGAGCCAAGATGGACGCCCTGGGAGAGGCGGACCCTTTCGGTTCCCATGGCGACGCGGGGTCTGATCCCTTCAGCTGTTCGTCTGTGGGGTCTGAGCTGGCGTCTGTGAGTAGCATGTTCAGTCCTGCTGATTCTAGGAGAAATCTGGTGGAGCTGAATTCCTCAAGCAGGGTTCGACACTGTGTTGTAACTCTGGTATTCATATGTAGTCATTTATCAGACGCTCTTATCCAGAGAGACTCACAGCAAGTACAGGGACATTCCCCCCTGTGGCATTCCACCTTGGCACAGCCTGGGTTCGAACAGGGAACCTTCTGATTACTAGCCTTATTCCCTAACCGCTCAGCCAGCTGACCTCCCCATTCGTGACTGTTAGTGACCAGTCCTCTCTTTATGTTGTCGTCT
>CM059312.1:7965000-7985000 GCA_030340665.1 Neosalanx taihuensis | reverse complement strand
TATATCGATGTTTATTGGTTAAAAAGCTTGTTTGTGAGTTAATACACCATGGAATCATCGACTTCTATTTTCAAATCCGAAAACCACTTGTTTCGAAGCTATCGATATAATTAAAGCATTAAAAAAAATCTGTCTAAATGTATTTTATTTTCAGTTTTTTTTACTTGTGTGTCAGGATGGGCAGGTAAAGTGAGATGTGTTCTATATGTGCGTTTAAGTGAACGCGAATATAATGAAAATAAACATTTCAACGAATATATTGGATTGTGTGTCTTCTATTTAGAGTGGTTTGTGTTGTATTGTAAGCATGATTAAAGCCATATAAGAGAGATGTTACACTGTATAAAAGATCACAAAACAAAGATGTGGCGGCAGGCGCTAGGACCCTGAATGTGACAGCCACATTCCAGCACCTTGATCTAACTCACCTGGAGCAGGAGAGCAGTCCTGTCTCGCTGTCCTCCGTGTCACTAATCCACAGGCCTCCTCACACACACACACACACTCACACACACACACACACACCTGCGCACAGGTAAAGAATTGGCGTCGAGATTCTCCAGTAGAACTTCTCCGTCTGAAGTCAGGCGGTGGTTCCTGCGGTGGGATGAGTTTTATCACCGGCTGGAGAAGAAGCGTCAAGAAGAATGACAACCCTGGGTGAGCAGAGACCCTTCTGACTGCTGAGAGGCTTAGAGTTAGGGAGGAACACGGGTTGGATTTGATTTAAGATTTTTTCCAGTGTTTTGTTAGTTGCACTGCCTGCCTGCCTGCCTGCCTGCCTGTCTGCCTGTCTATCTGTCTGTCTGCCTGCCTGTCTGCCTGCCAGCCTGTCTGTCTGCCTGCTTACCTGTCTGTCTGCCTGCCTGCCAGCCTGTCTTTCTGTCTGCCGTTCTGTCTGTCTGCCAGCCTGTCTGTCTGTCTGCCAGCCTGTCTGTCTGCCAGCCTGTCTGTCTGTTCTGTGTTCTGTTGTGTAATCATTCTGATTTCTCAGTGAGATATCAACATTATAATGTCAACACGTTAAACAGGATTGAAAAGTTCTCTTGTGATTTCTTGTTGAATACGGAGGAGCGTTACTCCATCCCCAATACATGTTGAATTAACCAACGATGACAAGCTAAGCATTTATTACGACTCTTTTAAATCAGTAATTACAAGTGTGGGGAAACCTTAAAATAGTTTAAGCAACCGCCCTAAAGGGGTGTGTGTGGGGGGGTCTTCATTGTATAAGGAGATTTAGTGACGCTTCATAACCAAATGAAGTGACGAGCAGCATGACTACGTGTTAGTCTACATTACAATGACAAAGAATCTATAGCCTCCTTCCTCTCACATATTTAGACAAGGTGTGTGCGCGTGTTAATATGTACCTGCTTGTATACAGAACAATATAACTGTAGTGTAAAAGAATGTCTCCACTTTCTCTTTAAATTCTATACAGTTCAAGAGCCACACCCTGTACATGATTTATAATGACTGTTATTAACTTTCTTCATATTAACTTTCATGTTTTGTTTCAATCTCGTACCTGTGACAATGACAAACTATCTGTCTGTCTGTCTGTCTGTCTGTCTGTCTGTCTATCTATCTATCTATCTATCTATCTATCTATCTATCTATCTATCTATCTATCTATCTATCTATCTATCTATCTATGGCTATCTATGGCTATCTATCTATCTATCTATCTATCTATCTATCTATCTATCTATCTATCTATCTATCTATGGCTATCTATCTATGGCTATCTATCTATGGCTATCTATGGCTATCTATCTATCTATCTATCTATCTATCTATCTATCTATCTATCTATCTATCTATCTATCTATCTATGGCTATCTATCTATGTCTATCTATCTATCTATCTATCTATCTATCTATCTATCTATCTATCTATCTATCTATCTATCTCTATCTATCTATCTATCTATCTATCTATCTATCTATCTATCTATCTATCTATCTATCTATCTATCTATGGCTATCTATCTATGGCTATCTATCTATCTATCTATCTATCTATCTATCTATCTATCTATCTATCTATCTATCTATCTATCTATCTATCTATCTATGGCTGCATCTAACATGTTATAACTCATCTGGTGTGTATTTATATGGTTTTTGTTTTCTTGCTTTTCATCTTTAAGTGTAGTTGCTCCTCTCTCCAGCTCCTCCTAAAGGTCACCTTAGGGGTCACCTCAGGGGTCACCTCAGGGGTCACCTCAGGGGTCACCTCAGGGGTCACCTCAGGGGTCACCTCAGGGGTCGTTCTTCTCATGTCCACACTGTGTTGACCTTTGACCCCATGCAGGGATCCAGTGCAGGCGCAAGAAACGCCACAAGGGCTCAACTCTCCTAAACGGTGTGTTAACACACACACACACACTCACACACACACTCTGACACACACACACTCACGCTGACACACACACACACCAACACACACCAACACACACGCTGACACACATACACATGCTGACACACACACACACTCACACACACACGCTGACACACACACGCTGCTACACAAATGCTGACACACACACACACACGCTGACACACACACACTCACACACTGTATTACAGTTGTACACACAGACCAATCTAATGAGTTGTTGTTCTCCCAGGTTGTCGGTCATAAACAGCGCTGCTCTGGATCCCATCCTCAGCGACTTTCAGTACGTCTAAATACTCCTGCAGCTGCTTAACTGATACTAAAAACATGACCACTTGTTCTTTCTCCTAAACCTCCAGACCTCATATTTCTCCCCTTAAACCAAATATCTTTCGACCTTGTCCACAATGCCTGCATAATTGGTCTTTATCTGAAAAGGGTTTGTTTTCTGTGTCAGGGCCTCTCTGGTTCTCTGTATCGTGTTTCGTGGACAATAGTTCTTTTTCATTTAGTTTTCATCCCTTCCTTGTGTTCTGATTGGTTCTGCCTCCTTGTGTTTTGATTGGTTCTGCGTCCTTGTGTTCTGATTGGTTCTGCCTCCTTGTTTCAGGTTACAGTTACCAGATGACAAAGATGCTGTCAGTGTAACAGAGAGTTCCAACACGTGAGTCTGTCTTCTGTCTGTGGTGCTGTGTTCAGGAGATGCTGTGCTGTCTTCTGTCTGTGGTGCTGTGTTCAGGAGATGCTGTGCTGTCTTCTGTCTGTGGTGCTGTGTTCAGGAGATGCTGTGCTGTCTTCTGTCTGTGGTGCTGTGTTCAGGAGATGCTGTGCTGTCTTCTGTCTGTGGTGCTGTGTTCAGGAGATGCTGTGCTGTCTAAGCCTTCTGTTCTGGTTATGGAGATGGATTGGTGGCAAAATCATGATCATGTAACTAAGCATCTTGAGTGAGTAACTCAGAGATATACAGCAATAACAATCTTTTTATGCTAATAACTTTGTGAATAACTTGATATCCAGATGCAGGCTGATGATGTGGAGGTGTTGGGAGGTGTTGGGAGGTGTTGGGTGGTTGAGAGCAGCTCTATGTCCTGCTGGTTCATCAATAATGCAGCCAGAGAAGCTCTGAGAATAAACCTGTCACCCAGGATCCAGCTGGGATGAGCAGCAGGGTTAGAGAACACCCACCATGACAGTGTTAGCTGGTGGAACTAAAGCCTGGTGCAAAGCTGGGATAACCCCAACCATGACTCTGTTGAGACGTTACAGCTTGTTTTGTGACATCGCAGGATTGGTCGAGTCAAACTGACGTGGACCAGAGACTGCAGTGATTGGCTGCTGTGATGAAGTTAAAAAGAGCTGGACATGAAAGAGAGACAAAGAGAGAGACAGAGATGTACATACAGAGACACAGACAGACATACAGAGAGAGAGAGAGAGAAACAGAGACAGAGAGAGAGAGAGACAGAGAGAGAGAGACAGAGAGACAGACAGACATACAGACATACAGAGAGACAGAGAGACAGAGAGAGAGAGAGAGAGAAACAGAGAGAGAGAGAGAGAGAAACAGAGAGAGAGAGAGAGACAGAGAGAGAGAGACAGAGAGAGAGACAGAGAGAAATACAGAGAGAGAGACAGAGAGAGAGAGAGAGTGAGAGAGAGAGAGAGTGAGAGAGAGAGAGAGACATACAGAGAGACAGAGAGAAATACAGAGAGAGAGAGAGAGACAGAGAGAGAGAGACAGAGAGACATACAGAGAGAGAGGGGGAGACAGAGAGAGAGAGAGAGAGAGTGAGACAGAGAGAGAGAGAGAGAGAGAGAGTGAGACAGAGAGAGAGTGAGACAGAGAGAGAGAGAGAGAGAGTGAGAGAGAGAGAGAGAGAGAGACCTACAGAGACAGAGAGCCACACAGTGATACTGCACAGTCAGCCTGTCAGAGGTCCTGACAGAGGCTCCAGTAAAGAAGAAGCCCCATGTGACTCAGGTCACATGACACAGCATCCTACCTCACCATACTGCCCTCATTAAGGCACACTGCCCTTTAGCCTCCTGTGTGTGTGTGTGTGTGTGTGTGTGCGCGTGTGTGTGTGCGCGTGTGTGTGCACGTGTGTGCATGTGTGTGTGTGAGAAAGATAACAGAGATAATCTGACGTATTTGTATGTGTGTATAAGATTTTTACTGCTGTAGTTTAGCAGCTGTGGTGTAGTTTATTTACTGTTACTGTGCTGTGCTGTGTGTGGGGCTCTCCCTCCCTCTCTCTCTCTCTCTCTATCTCCCTCCCTCCCTCTCCCCTCTCTTTCTCGAGGCTGACGCTGAGCTGAATACACAGACAGTCAGGGTTAGTTCTGCAGTGACAGAGTTACAGAGACAGAGTCAGGGTTAGTTCTGCAGTGACAGAGTTACAGAGACAGAGTCAGGGTTAGTTCTGCAGTGATAGAGTTACAGAGACAGAGTCAGGGTTAGTTCTGCAGTGACAGAGTTACAGAGACAGAGTCAGGGTTAGTTCTGCAGTGACAGAGTTACAGAGACAGAGTCAGGGTTAGTTCTGCAGTGACAGAGTTACAGAGACAGAGTCAGGGTTAGTTCTGCAGTGACAGAGTTACAGAGACAGAGTCAGGGTTAGTTCTGCAGTGACAGAGTTACAGAGACAGAGTCAGGGTTAGTTCTGCAGTGACAGAGTTACAGAGACAGAGTCAGGGTTAGTTCTGCAGTGACAGAGTTACAGAGACAGAGTCAGGGTTAGTTCTGCAGTGACAGAGTTACAGAGACAGAGTCAGGGTTAGTTCTGCAGTGACAGAGTTACAGAGACAGAGTCAGGGTTAGTTCTGCAGTGACAGAGTTACAGAGACAGAGTCAGGGTTAGTTCTGCAGTGACAGAGTTACAGAGACAGAGTCAGGGTTAGTTCTGCAGTGACAGAGTTACAGAGACAGAGTCAGGGTTAGTTCTGCAGTGACAGAGTTACAGAGACAGAGTCAGGGTTAGTTCTGCAGTGACAGAGTTACAGAGACAGAGTCAGGGTTAGTTCTGCAGTGACAGAGTTACAGAGACAGAGTCAGGGTTAGTTCTGCAGTGATAGAGTTACAGAGACAGAGTCAGGGTTAGTTCTGCAGTGACAGAGTTACAGAGACAGAGTCAGGGTTAGTTCTGCAGTGACAGAGTTACAGAGACAGAGTCAGGGTTAGTTCTGCAGTGACAGAGTTACAGAGACAGAGTCAGGGTTAGTTCTGCAGTGACAGAGTTACAGAGACAGAGTCAGGGTTAGTTCTGCAGTGACAGAGTTACAGAGACAGAGTCAGGGTTAGTTCTGCAGTGACAGAGTTACAGAGACAGAGTCAGGGTTAGTTCTGCAGTGACAGAGTTACAGAGACAGAGTCAGGGTTAGTTCTGCAGTGACAGAGTTACAGAGACAGAGTCAGGGTTAGTTCTGCAGTGACAGAGTTACAGAGACAGAGTCAGGGTTAGTTCTGCAGTGACAGAGTTACAGAGACAGAGTCAGGGTTAGTTCTGCAGTGACAGAGTTACAGAGACAGAGTCAGGGTTAGTTCTGCAGTGACAGAGTTACAGAGACAGAGTCAGGGTTAGTTCTGCAGTGACAGAGTTACAGAGACAGAGTCAGGGTTAGTTCTGCAGTGACAGAGTTACAGAGACAGAGTCAGGGTTAGTTCTGCAGTGACAGAGTTACAGAGACAGAGTCAGGGTTAGTTCTGCAGTGACAGAGTTACAGAGACAGAGTCAGGGTTAGTTCTGCAGTGACAGAGTTACAGAGACAGAGTCAGGGTTAGTTCTGCAGTGACAGAGTTACAGAGACAGAGTCAGGGTTAGTTCTGCAGTGACAGAGTTACAGAGACAGAGTCAGGGTTAGTTCTGCAGTGACAGAGTTACAGAGACAGAGTCAGGGTTAGTTCTGCAGTGCGTAGCTGCAGTCTGTGTGTTTCAGATGAGCTCTCCTGTTATCTCAGCCCGCTGCTCTCTGCTCCTCCCAAGGAGCTAAGCTCCACCCCCCACACAGACTCAGCCAATAGGACAGGAGACTGCAGTGTGTAGTGTGAGTGTGATGGGTGGATGAGGAGCTCGGGGGAGGAGAGTGTGTGTGTGTGTGGTGGAAAGTTACGCAGCAAATTGAGGTTTGATTATATGTGTGATAGTCATCCCAATCTTATTAGGGACTTCTAGTCTCCTGTTCACTCTCTCCTCCCTCTGTCTCTATCTCCCTCCCTCTCTCTCTCTCTCTCTCTCTCTCTCTCTCTCTCTCTCTCTCTCTCTCTCCCTCCCTCTCTCCCTCCCTCTGTCTCTCTCCTCCCTCTCTCCTCTCTCCCTCCCTCTCTCTCTCTCCCTCTGTCTCTCTCTCTCTCCCTCTCTCCTCTCTCTCTCCTCCCTCTTCTGTCGGTTCTAGAGGACCACAGTTGACTGTGCTGTCCTGCTGACGAGGCCTGAGACACACAGTCAGTCCTCTGCTGCTCTCCCTCTCTCTCTCTCTCTCTCTCTCTCTCTCCGTCTGCCTCCCTCGCTCCCTCGCTCCAGAACAATCTTACCAGATGAAAATGTCGGGAGACGAGGATTCTCTGTCAAACGGGTAAGAGTTCTACTCTGCTGCCTGGCTGGAGGACAGCAGGCTGTGTGTGTGTGTGTGTGAGAGAGAGAGAGAGCTTACAGTAAACATGATGTTATTCAGTGATGGTTATGAGATGTGTATGTGGCTGTAAGCAAGAGCAGCAGAGCTCCTGTTGGGAAATGTCAGAGTTGTGTTACTGCAGTACTGTTGTCCTGTGTCATCATATCCTGAGACAGACCCACAAACTGTATACTGTTCATTTGGTGTGTGTCTGTGTGTGTGTGTGTGTATGTCAGTCTTAATATCTTCATTGTCTAACTTGCCTCAGGGCCAGCATTTCAGAGATGCTGTCTTCAATTTGAGTCAGTAATGGGAGGGTGGGGGTGGGGGTGGGGGGGGGGGGGGTAAGGGGCTAAAATACTGTGAAAACTTTGTTTCAGAGCCAAACCTTGTATTGTGTCGATTGTCCTGCTTAAAGTCCCTGACCCACAGCACAACCTTGTTCATTCACGAGGCTTTTGTCATCCCATAATAACCCACCGGCCTGGTTTTGGACAGAATCTTGTTTAATGCTGACTTGAGATGTTCTGGAATCATCCCCCCCCTTCAGCACTTTTCCTGCTATCCTAGAGTTGTCATTGTGCTTGATGTCATCGTCCAACACCAACCCAGTTATAGGATTTGAGTTCTGGTTTTTGCTGCATAGAACCAGATTATCTGTGTTTCCCAACTGTTCCTCAGGGTCTGTACAAGGGTTACTGACAGTGAGAGTCTGTATGCAAACTACTGAACTCGTTTTCTCGATTACCTGAAGCTTGACAACAACACGCTATCTATCTTTGTTACTGACAATCAACAAGTCATTTGACCCCAAACCAGCTCCCCAGCATAACAGTCAGTCAGTCAGTCAGTCAGTCAGTCAGTCAGTCAGTCAAGGGTTGTGACATTAGTGTGCTGATGTTAGAACACCATGTGCTCATCCTGAGCTGAGGGCCGAGGAGGTTCCTAACACCGGAAGATCTTCTGATGACGGCCGGTTCACAAGGTCCCGGGTTCCATTCCCTGTCAGAAGGAACAGAACAGACGTTGACAGATGTTGGGTGTTGGGTTAGTAATCAGAAGGTCCCTGGTTCGAGACCCCGGCTGTGTCAACATGATGTTGTGTCCTTGGGCAAGGCTCTTCCCCCTACTGTCCTCAGGGGGGAATGTCCCTGTACTGCTGTAAGTCTCTCTGGTTGAGAGTGTCTGATGAATGACAACATGTTAAATGACTTGAGTGTGATATGGAACAATCCGGATTGTTATTGACATGTTTACTGAGTTAGTTTAGTTGTTTTTTGTGGGGGGGGGGACACGTCTGGAGTTCACAGCATGGAGGCCTGTCATGTGACCCTTCCGGTGGTGGGCGGAGCTCTGGAACAGGAAGTACAGATTTCCTCGTTGTCATAGCGACTTGTGGTCATCTCTTAGTCATTAGCCTGGGGTGCTGAGAGTGTGTGTGTGTCTGTGTGTGTGTAGGATTGGATGAAGAGTGTCAGCACCAGGTCATGTGTGTGTGTGTGTGTGTGTGTGCATGTCTACATACACATGTGTGTGTGTGTGTGTGTGTGTGTGTGTGTGTGTGTGTGTGTGTGTGTGTGTGAATGCAGCTCACTTGTCCCAGTCTAAATGAAGAGCTAGATCATAAGGAGCTCCTCTGTGTCGATGCTGAGGAGCGTCAGTCTGTCAGTCCACAGAGGACGGTTAGTCTTACTGACCACATTAGACACAGACGCTTTCACTGCTAACAGACCAGCACACAGTCTGGTATTCACAGGTAAATGTGTGTGTGTGTGTGTGTTGTCCACTTGATAAGAACCTGCAAATCATTATCTCCCATCCCTTAAAACCACAGCATGAAAGTGATTATTTCCGTCAAGCTTTAGACTATAGACAAGCTGCATGGTTACTGTAGACTGTCTGTTTTGCAAGACTGTTATTTTTATGGTAGTCTGGTTCATCTTATCATCTCGGTCTAATGCTTCTACAGGATGTAGGCGGTCTGAATATGATGTCGTGTCATTCCTGCCTTCACCATCCCTGAACTAGAGCTTTCTGAACAACACAACAACTACTGCAAAACATCTTGTGCAGCCAATTAACAAAGACTGAGACAGAGAGAGACAGAGAGAGAGAGAGAGACAGAGAGAGAGAGACAGAGACAGAGAGAGAGAGAGAGACAGAGAGAGAGAGAGAGAGAGAGAGAGAGAGAGAGAGAGACAGAGACAGAGAGAGAGAGACAGACAGAGAGAGACAGAGACAGAGAGAGAGAGAGAGAGAGAGAGAGAGAGAGAGAGAGAGAGAGAGAGAGAGAGAGAGAGAGACAGAGAGGAGAGAGAGAGAGAGACAGATAGAGAGACAGATGGAGAGACAGATAGAGAGAGACAGAGAGAGAGAGAGAGAGAAAGAGAGGGAGGTGATGTGGAGGGAGAGAATGAGAGCCGGATGAAGAAAGAGACTTGTAGAGCAGAATGGAGGCTCGCTCCTCAGTCTAACGAGCTGTCAGATCAAAGAGGAGCCGAACACAGACGCCTCACCCCCTTGTCTCACCTCACCCTCCTCCCTTCCTCTCTCTCACCCCCTCCTCTCCTCCCCCTCGTTCCTTCTCCTCACCCATGGGTCCGCTCCTCTCTCCACACTCCCTGGTTAAGCGGGTGATCATCACAGCCTCGCAAACACAAACCCTTCTCCCACACCTCCGTCCATCGCAGCATCCCTCCATCTTCCTCTTCGTCAGAGGTGGAGCTCATCCCTGAAGAGCAGGGGGGGAGGGGGGGAGGAGCGGAGGGGAGGGGAAGGGAGGGGGGGGGTGGGGGAGGGTTTTCCTTGCCCGTAATTCAACATGAGCACCACTGGTGAGAGTGATTGAATGTCTGGAGACAGGACCTGCGAGGAGAGCGGAATTCAAAACAACAGGCGGAGACTTCCTTCTCATTTGATTGGCCATCAATTCCCCCCCCCCCTCCCCCCAGGGTAATCGTTAGAGTGGAGCATTGAACAGCCACTTGCCACCTTGAAGGATGTAATGAAATTAAGCCTGAAATGAAGGCACAGCTTTAAGTCTAAATATATCCAGCCTGCGTAGGGATCAGGAGGGGAGGAGGGGAGGAAGAGGAGGAGGGGAGGAGGAGGAGTGAGGGAGAAAGAGAAGGAGGAGGGGAGGAGCAGATGGAGGAGGGGAGGAGGAGGGGGACAGGTGGGATGAGGAGGGGGGAGGATCCAGTAAGGAGGGGAGGAAGAGGAGGAGGGGAGGAGGAGGAGGGGAAGTTGGAGGAAGGGAGGAGGAGGAGGAGGGAGAAAGAGGAGTGGGGGAGAAAGAGAAGGAGGAGGGGAGGAGCAGATGGAGGAGGGGAGGGGGAGGGGGACAGGTGGGATGAGGAGGGGGGAGGATCCAGGAAGGAGGGGAGGAAGAGGGGAGAAGGAGGAGGGGGCTGGGAGGGAGGGATGGAGAGAGATGGGGGGGGAGAGGAGGGATGAGGAGGGGAGGAGAGTTATCAGGACAGAGGGAGGGAGGAGGAGGAGTTATCAGGACAGAGGGAGGGAGAAGGAGGAGGGAGGAGGAGGAGGGAGGGATGGAGAGAGATGGGGGAAAGAGGAGGGATGAGGAGGGGAGGAGGAGTTATCAGGACAGAGGGAGGGAGGAGGAGGAGTTATCAGGACAGAGGGAGGGAGAAGGAGGAGGGAGGAGAAGGAGGGAGGGATGGAGAGAGATGGGGGAAAGAGGAGGGATGAGGAGGGGAGGAGGAGTTATCAGGACAGAGGGAGGGAGGAGGAGGAGGGAGGAGGAGTTATCAGGACAGAGGGAGGGAGAGGAGGAGGGAGGAGGAGGAGGGAGGGATGGAGAGAGATGGGGGGAAGAGGAGGGATGAGGAGGGGAGGAGGAGTTATCAGGACAGAGGGAGGAGGAGGAGGGAGGAGGCGCAGACTCCAGAGAGAGCTCAGGTGGAGAGAGATGACGGCTCCTTTCATGACAAAGAGGTGCGTCACTGCTGCCCACATCCTTCATCCCCCCATGTGGAGAACATGTTCTTCATGGAAGCTTCTAGAAGGACCGTTCTATTTCAGGAATCTCAGCGTGTGTGTGTTTGTGTGTTTGTGTGTGTGTGTGTGTGTGTGTGTGTGTGTGTGTGTGTGTGTGTGTGAGTCAGCTTGCCTCTGTGAAAGAGTAAAGTACAACACAGAAGAGGTCTGACCAGGAAGTAATCCCATCCTCTCCGACCCTCACGTGGGTTCTGCTCTCCAAGTGCGTCGACGCTGATGATGTCAGGAACGACGATGTGATGTCTGTGATGACACAGAAGGGGGGGGGGGGGGGGGCGGGGTCTTTAAAAAGAAGTGTGGATAAAGAGAAAGAGAAATCGAAAGAGTTGTGGGACCGGACAGGGATCACAGCCTCTGTTCGTTCACTGTGAGAAGTCAATAAAGCGCGGCTGGGAATGATGCATGCTGGGTACAGCGTGCGTCTGAACCATGGAGAGGACTGGGAGGGCCGGTGCACCGCTGGACATGACCCCCACACACACACACGCATCCACGCACACACACACACGTCCATCAGTCATCTGTTCCCTCCATGAAACCAGGTCAATCTGTAGGACCTCCCATCGTCCAGGCTGCTCCAAACCTCATTAATCCATCACACACACCTGTGTGTCCCTGCGCACACACACAGGCACACACACAAACACACACAGCTCCCTCCTCTCTCCTCCTTCCCTCTGCCTGACCACACCACAGCGAGCGAGGAGCAGGGCCTCTGTCCTCACCCTTCTGGAGGCTGCACACTGGCCTCTGTCCTCACCCTTCTGGAGGCTGCACACTGGCCTCTGTCCTCACCCTTCTGGAGGCTGCACACTGGCCTCTGTCCTCACCCTTCTGGAGGCTGCACACTGGCCTCTGTCCTCACTGGAGGCTGCACACTGGCCTCTGTCCTCACCCTTTTTGGAGGCTGCACACTGGCCTCTGTCCTCACCCTTCTGGAGGCTGCACGCTGGCCTCTGTCCTCACCCTTCTGGAGGCTGCACACTGGCCTCTGGCCTCACCCTTCTGGAGGCTGCACACTGGCCTCTGTCCTCACCCTTCTGGAGGCTGCACGCTGGCCTCTGTCCTCCACAGAGCTGCTGAGGGGAGCCCCCCCGCCTGCAGACAGACGCCATCGAGCCCCTGCTGGGAGACCCCGCGGAAGGTTGGGCTCTGAGGGGTCAGAGGTCATACTGGCAGGACACCACACAGCAGGATCGACTCGCCTGGAAGCATTCTTACGACCCGAGAAAAACACTGACTTCACAGCAGCGCTTTGCAGGCTTCTGGTGGCCTGTACGTTGTGCTAGGAGAATCTCTTCCATCATTCATTCCAGAATCATTCAGTAGGGCCAGATTACTCTGGGATATTAGACTCTGGGGGGTAGTGAGGAGAAATGGACGCCTTTCTGCCATGATGACAGGGAGAGAAGTGAGCACCTGGTGTTGAGCCAGGATGGGCAACAAGATGACCGGCTCGTTCTTAGCTTATGGTGTTAATGAAGGTTTCTCGTATGAAAACCTGCAGCAGACAGAATAATGATGATGGACAAGAGAAAAGCATGTGTCTGTCAGGACAGCGACCAGAAAGAACAGCTGCTTTATTTATGAACTCATGAACATCTCAGCCAACTGGAGTCCTGCTGAAAGAGAGAGGGAGAGAGAGGGAGAGGGAGAGAGGGAGAAAGAGATGGAGAAAGAGAGGGAGTGAGAGGGGAGAGAGAGAGGGAGGGAGAGAGAGAGGGAGAGAGGGCTAGAGAATGCGGAAGGAAGAGAGAGAGGGAGAGAAAGAGAGAAACAGCGAAAGAAAGACACACTCCCTCCATCTCTCCATCCCTCCCTCCTTCTCTCCCTCCATCCCTCCCTCCCTGGCCTCACAGTGTTTCTCAACAGGACCAGAGCTCCACACACAGCTGAGAGGCTGAGTGACATTTAGAGAAATGATCAATACTTAGGGAGGCAGCTGTATTATCACAGAGCTAACAGCTGCAGGAGCTGTTCCTGCTCCTGGCTAAGGTACGATGGAGGGGGAGGGAGGGGGAGGGGGAGGGGAGGGAGGGGGCATTAGGGAGACGACCATGCTGTAAAACACCAGGCCATTATCCTCATGCTTTAATGCAGAGCTTAGCATTCAACACGTCAGTGTCTCACCGATAAGACTCGGCATTCATTTGGAATTCAGTTACTGTTTCATATTACAGCACCGGGCGGATCAAGGAGGTGAAATGGGAGAGGCCGGGGGAGTGGGGGGGGGGGAGGTGGGGTGGACGGTGGGGGGGGGGGGGCCTCCCAGGCAGCCATAGCGACGTTGGTAATGGCTGTAATTTGCACCCCATCCCCGGGGCCCATCAAACACAGCGGGCGCGTTAGAATAAAGAATATGTGTTTCTTTAACATTTGTACACGAGGGGGGGGGGGGCACAGGACGACAAGAGGTCAGCTCACAGGTCGCAGAGAAGAGGAGGTGGGGGGGTAGTGAGAGGAGGTGGTGGGAGAGAGATGGGGAGAAGGGAGGGGGGAGAGCGAGGGTTGGGAGAGAGATGGGGGGAATTAAATGAAATGAAATAGTAGAGGGGGAGAGGGGGAGAAGAAGGGAAAGGGAGAGAGAGAGACAGAGAGAGAGAGAAAGAGAGAGACACAGACACAGAAAGAGAGACAGAGAGAAGAGAGAGACACAGACAGAGAGAGAGAGACAGAGAGAAAGAGAGAGAGAGAGAGAGAAAGACAGAGAGAGAGAGAGAGAGACAGAGAGAGAGAGAGAGAGAGCTGCAGCATTAAAACCCATCCAGCATCCACACTCATGGCCGTGCAGCTGAGCTTGTGCTGGAAGCCAGGCAGCCCCCTCAGAAGCTCTGCTAACAGCCTGTCTCCTGCCCCTGCCTGGGAGAGACGGAGACCCCACCTCAGCGTCAGGTCCTCATTCATGCAAACACATCAGGCCTTGACCCGGAACATGTCATCCATCTGAGCCAATCACAAACAGGCGGCAGAGCAAGCTGACTGCTGGGAGGACGGACAGCAGGAAGGACTCTGCTATGGACATCCTGTCCCTGATACATGTACTTACATATCGATAAATCGACAACGATCGCTCCTGTTTACCTTCCTGCGGGGTGGGGGGGGGGGGGGGTACAGGGGAGGGAAGCAGGATCAATCGCCGAGATTTCCGCGCTGAGACTTGAGGGTGAAAAGGTCGGAGAGCGGTGGAGGATCGGGCGATCTTTTCGGGAGGTCGGGGGCAGCGGGCGCTCTGGACCGCCTGTAGACGAGCATCGAGCCTCGGAATTACTGCTGTTGACACCTATTATAGCTGTCAGAATGATCGACACACCAGCGCCTCGATCGCATCAATAACTGGATTATGAACAGATCCAGCGGGGGGAGGGGGGGGGGGGGGGGGCTCAACAACTGCCTCAGGGCTAACAGATGCAAATAAACTCACTTTTATCATATTTCTTTGCGGTTAACTGACATCTAACACCACACTGAGGGCCCTGGTGTTTAATTAAGCCATGTAAGGAGAGCGTCGGCATGGCGATTTAAAAATCAGGCTGTGTCACTCTAACATCGCTTGTCACACACACACACGTACACACGCACACACACACTTACACAGATACACAGTGATTCCTTCATACACAACAACCTAACCTGACAACTCATCCAGAAACTCATTTGAACGTCGGGTTTCGTGGCTAATTAAGAGTCATTTACAGGTGATTATGCTTGGACAAATTTAGGATTTAAGGTATTTTATTTTCAGATTATTATTATAAATTGTATTTTTTTTTTGGGGGGGGGGTTATTCCCCTGTGTGCCTGTGCCAGATGACATCAGGTTGCTCTGGTTTGGAGCCCCCCCCATCCTGACCTCTCCGCCTCGCCAGCAGCTTTATTCATTACTAAAGGCCGCTGGACTGGCGCCGCTGACTGGACTGAATAATTCATCGACTGCATCCTCCCATTCTCAAACTTTCACAAAGGCCGGATTCAGCATCGACACGAGGGGCAAGAAAACACAAGACAATCAGCCTCCGCTTCAATTAGAGACGATCGATACGACGCATAAAGGATAAACAAGCCCGGGGGGGGGGGGGGGGGGGGGGGGGGGGGGGTTGGTGTTTGAATCGGTGCAGATCGCTAGGCTCTCTCTACCTCTCCCTCTCTCTCTCCCTGTCTCCCCCCCCCTCTCTTTTCACTCTCCCTTCCTCAATCCCTCTCCCTTTCTTTCTTTCCCTCTCTCCCCTCCTCCCCTCCTCTCTCCCCTTCTCCCTTCTCTCTCTCTCTCTCTCTCTGTCTCTCTCTTTCTTTACAGAGCACGGCCAGATAAGTTGACACATATTAAATATTTCAGTTGTTACTGAAGTCTTATCTTTAGTGATAGCCTGGAGGAGTTTGTAAGAATGGCTGGCGGACTCGACGAAGCGAAACAGCTCTGACAGTTTCGTCTGTCCGGTAGGAATGGATCCGCTAATGAGATAACATCAAACTAAAGCCCCCCTAGCTGACCTCTGCAGCACTATGCTAAATTATACTGTGGGTTTACATGTGTAGCCAGTGGGAGAACCTGAGCCTGATAAGAGGAGACACAGCAGACAGACTTGATCCCACTCTTTAGCGATGGTTCCTCCTGTCACATCCATTGAAGCAGAAAGTAATCATACAACTGTAACTTTACGCTCTCATCCCCCCCCCCCCCCACACACACACACACACGCATACACACACACACACACCTCCGGTGCTACAGTCAAGAATCAAGCCTCCTCTTTGCATAATGTGAGTTCAACAGACTCAAACCTGAGCGTGGGGCGACCTTTTTTTTGTTTCGATTTGATTCGTTTGTAGGATTTTGAGCAGATTGAACACATATTACAGCTCATCCATGACATTAAAGTCCTCCAAAGATTCATTCTGGGAAATAAACAACAGCACTGGTTAACAACAGCACTGGACAACAGCACTGGACAACAGGACTGGACAACAGCACTGGACAACAGCACTGGACAACAACAGCACTGGACAACAACAACACTGGACAACAACAGCACTGGACAACAACATCACTGCGAAACAACATCACTGGACAACAACAGCATTGGACAACAACAGCACTGGGCAACAACATCACTGGACAACAACAGCATTGGACAACAACATCACTGGACAACAACAGCATTGGACAACAACAGCATTGGACAACAACATCACTGGACAACAACATCACTGGACAACAACAGCACTGGGCAACAACAGCACTGGACAACAACAGCACTGGACAACAACAGCACTGGGCAACAACATCACTGGACAACAACAGCATTGGACAACAACATCACTGGACAACAACAGCATTGGACAACAACATCACTGGACAACAACAGCATTGGACAACAACAGCATTGGACAACAACATCACTGGACAACAACATCACTGGACAACAACAGCACTGGGCAACAACAGCACTGGACAACAACAGCACTGGACAACAACAGCACTGGGCAACAACAGCACTGGACAACAACAGCACTGGGCAACAACAGCATTGGACAACAACAGCACTGGGCAACAACATCACTGGACAACAACATCACTGGGCAACAACAGCATTGGACAACAACAGCACTGGACAACAACAGCACTGGACAGGACTGAAATAGAAAGTTGGCTTGACACCAAGTCTGTGATCAGTGAGTGTAGTGGAGAACAGGGGAGCACAAACTACAAACTAAATATCTGACTTTCAATTATCTGAAGAAACCAGCAGGCTGCAAATGAAAATCTGAGTTTGTTGGTCAAAGGAAGCTGATGGGTCAATAATGTAAAGCTGTTTCATTGACACTGTCCTTAGGTCTTTTCAGATCAAAACAGACTTGTCAATAACTGCTGGAGTGAACAGAGACAGAATGTTCTGGAGCTCAGATGAACGCTACCTGCAGTCTAAAGTGCTGCTGGACCACCTTCCACATTCAGACTTTTTCTGGAATTTCACAGAGCAAAAACAGTCATGGTTCTCTCTTCCAGGGCCGCTTACATCAATGTCATTAAGAGCAGAGAGGACGCTCTCCTAAGCACGCTGACCATTCCCAGGGACTCATTTCATTTGACAAAATGTCGTTTTTTCACCTGACTGACAGCATCAATACGTAAACACATCCATCAGAGTTCCATTCAGAAGGTTTCAAATAACAATCTGTCTTCAGAACACGACCAGTCATGTGACCGCTCACATTACCCAGCATGCCCCTGGAGTCCAGAGGTGATTGCCCTGACATCTGTGGTAAATCACCCCCTGCCTGTTGGAGCTCATTATTAACCTGACGTCTTCTTCATTCAAACTTTTGCCTGTGATGAACAGTTGGTTACTTTGCAGAGGCCAGCACCTCCCCCCCACCCACACCCACCACCCGCCTCACCCCCTCCCTCCCCCCCTGCCCGTCGTCTCCAGTCCCCCACCTCGCTGAGGGCAGTGTTGGGGTCCAGGTAGGTCGAGGTGGACTGCAAGCTGAAGGGAATCTGGAAAAGGTAGACAGCTGGGGTCTTTAAGTTGGGGGGGGGGGGGCTGCGAAGGGGGCTGGAGAGGACATGGATTTGCAGGCATGTGGGGAGGGGTGGAGGGGTGGGGGGGGTGGGGGTACGGACAGGGCTGCCCTGGTCAGCTGATGGGATATTCCTCCTAACTGGGGGGGGGGGGGTGATGTGGTATCAGACAGAGACCTGTGACCCCCCAGGGCCAGCCCCTCCCCCTCCCCACCCCAGCCCCCCACCCCCCAGTCACTCAACTCAATGGAACGTGGGAAAGGAACAGTGATTTCTCAGTTTCTCTCCAGAGCTCTGCATATTTCATGAGGTTAGGAGTGCTGACTCGCTCGCTCGCTCCATGGGTTTGTGAGAAGCTTTGGCACCCGCACACACACACACACTCTCACAGAGACACACACTCTCGCACACACACACTCTCACAGAGACACACACTCTCTCAGACACACACTCTCTCACGGACACACACTCTCGCAGATACACACTCTCTCACAGACACACACTCTCGCAGACACACACTCTCTCACAGACACACACTCTTGCAGACACACACTCTCTCACAGACACACACTCTCGCAGACACACACTCTCGCACACACACACACTCTCACAGAGACACACACTCTCTCGCAGACACGTACACACTTACAATTAGACCATCATTCTTCCTCCCGCGAATGCAGCCGGCATAAAAATGCTCTTGCGTGTCAGAGTTTCAAATCACAGAGTTTCCAAAGGCAGTCATCCTTCATCACTGTGTTAACCTCTGACCTTCAGAGTGCCTAAAGATAGCTGCACAGATGTCTACAGGGACGAAGCTTTTAGAAGACGTGAACACTGTAACTACTTTACGACAGGGATATTCCCTTGGGCACAAGACACAGGTTTAGATGATAAACATTCTGGTATTTTTACGTCGACACAGTTCTGTCAACTAAAAATACACTATAGTACTAAGTATACAGCCTATATTAAATACTGTAAATCCAGTATGACATTGGAGACTACTGTATATTTTATGTAAATACATATACAAAATCATACATTTGCTATAAGTATAAAAAAGTAACCTATATAAAGGTAATATGGTGTTGCAGCATTTCCTCTCTGGAGACTGGAGGCTGGAGGCTGGAGGCTGGGGTGAGGCTGTGCCCTGGAGGCTGGGGTGAGGCTGTGCCCTGGAGCAGGGTGGCAGTGCTGGGGTGAGGCTGTGCCCAGGAGCAGGGTGGCAGGGCTGGGGTGAGGCTGTGCCCAGCAGCAGGGGGGCAGGGCTGGGGTGAGGCTGGGGTGAGGCTGTGCCCAGGAGCAGGGGGGCAGGGCTGGGGTGAGGCTGTGCCCAGGAGCAGGGGGGCAGGGCTGGGGTGAGGCTGTGCCCAGGAGCAGGGTGGCAGGGCTGGGGTGAGGCTGTGTCCAGGAGCAGGGTGGCAGGGCTGGGGTGAGGCTGTGCCCAGCAGCAGGGGGGCAGGGCTGGGGTGAGGCTGTGCCCAGGAGCAGGGTGGCAGTGCTGGGGTGAGGCTGGGGTGAGGCTGTGCCCAGGAGCAGGGTGGCAGGGCTGGGGTGAGGCTGTGCCCAGCAGCAGGGTGGCAGGGCTGGGGTGAGGCTGTGCCCAGGAGCAGGGGGGCAGGGCTGGGGTGAGGCTGTGCCCAGGAGCAGGGTGGCAGGGCTGGGGTGAGGCTGTGCCCAGGAGCAGGGTGGCAGGGCTGGGGTGAGGCTGTGCCCAGCAGCAGGGGGGCAGGGCTGGGGTGAGGCTGTGCCCAGGAGCAGGGTGGCAGGGCTGGGGTGAGGCTGTGCCCAGCAGCAGGGTGGCAGGGCTGGGGTGAGGCTGTGCCCAGCAGCAGGGGGGCAGGGCTGGGGTGAGGCTGTGCCTAGCAGCAGGGGGGCAGGGCTGGGGTGAGGCTGTGCCCAGGAGCAGGGTGGCAGGGCTGGGGTGAGGCTGTGCCCAGCAGCAGGGGGGCAGGGCTGGGGTGAGGCTGTGCCCAGGAGCAGGGGGGCAGGGCTGGGGTGAGGCTGTGCCCAGGAGCAGGGTGGCAGGGCTGGGGTGAGGCTGTGCCCAGCAGCAGGGGGGCAGGGCTGGGGTGAGGCTGTGCCCAGGAGCAGGGGGGCAGGGCTGGGGTGAGGCTGTGCCCAGGAGCAGGGTGGCAGGGCTGGGGTGAGGCTGTGCCCAGCAGCAGGGGGGCAGGGCTGGGGTGAGGCTGTGCCCAGGAGCAGGGTGGCAGGGCTGGGGTGAGGCTGTGCCCAGCAGCAGGGGGGCAGGGCTGGGGTGAGGCTGTGCCCAGGAGCAGGGTGGCAGGGCTGGGGTGAGGCTGTGCCCAGGAGCAGGGTGGCAGGGCTGGGGTGAGGCTGTGCCCAGGAGCAGGGTGGCAGGGCTGGGGTGAGGCTGTGCCCAGGGGCAGGGTGGCAGGGCTGGGGTGAGGCTGTGCCCAGGAGCAGGGGTGGCAGGGCTGGG
>CM059312.1:7957500-7960000 GCA_030340665.1 Neosalanx taihuensis | reverse complement strand
GGGGGTGTGTATGGTGCAGAGGTTGTGGGGGGGCTGTGGAGGTCTACTTATTAACCTTTCCAGAATGTACTCTGAGCTGGGGCTTTATTGATGGCCCAGGTTATGAAGTCACAATGATTTCTCTAGGAAGTTGAAATGAAAGGTTAAACTATTCACATTAATTGTTCTGTGAGGTCATTTATTGACAGTTGCTGAGCTTCAGGGCTTTGGTGAGATGGAGAGAGACAGAGAGAGGGGGGGGAGAGAGAGGGGGGCGAGAGAGAGGGGGAGAGGTGGAGACAGAGAGAGAGAGAGAGAGGGGAGACAGAGAGAGAGAGGGAGAGGGGGGGACAGAGAAAGGGGGGGGAGGGGGAGGGGGAGACAGAGACAGACAGACAGAGAGAGGTGGGGGAGGGACAGAGAGAGGGGGGGGAGGGGGAGACAGAGGGGGGGGCAGGGGGAGACAGAGAGAGACAGAGAGAGAGAGTGAGAGAGAGACAGTGAGAGAGACAGAGTGAGAGAGAGAGAGAAAAAAAAAGAAAGAGAAAAAGAGAGAAGGAAAAGCGAAAGAATGGACAGGAGGAGCCACACAGTGAAAGACAGAGGATGAAAGAAGGTGAGAGTTGTGGAGCAGCAGTTTGGAGACAGAGACAGAGGGAGAGCAGCCAGTGAACAGCCAGTAAACAGACCAGGAGGGAGAGCAGCCAGTGAACAGCCAGTAAACAGCCAGTGAACAGCCAGTAAACAGACCAGGAGGGAGAGCAGCCAGTGAACAGCCAGTGAACAGCCAGTGAACAGCCAGTAAACAGACCAGGAGGGAGAGCAGCCTTGTAAACAGCCAGTAAACAGACCAGGAGGGAGAGCAGCCTTGTAAACAGCCAGTGAACAGACCAGGAGGGAGAGCAGGCTTGTAAACAGCCAGTAAACAGACCAGGAGGGAGAGCAGGCTTGTAAACAGCCAGTAAACAGACCAGGAGGGAGAGCAGCCTTGTAAACAGCCAGTAAACAGACCAGGAGGGGGAGCAGGCTTGTAAACAGCCAGTGAACAGACCAGGAGGGAGAGCAGCCTTGTAAACAGCCAGTAAACAGACCAGGAGGGAGAGCAGGCTTGTAAACAGCCAGTGAACAGACCAGGGGGGTATTGCACAAAACTAGGATAAGGGATTAAGCCGGGCTATGTTGGTTATCCTGGCTGAATTTAGCCTCAAGTCGGTTGCACGAAAGCCGATAAAACTTAGCCTGGCCAAGTTACCATGGTGATTTATTCTCCGCAGCTAGCCTGCTCCGGACCAGGCTAACAGCCAGGCTAAGATTAATCCTAGTGATTCACCTGCATTTCCACAGTCAATCCTGTGAGGAATTCACGTGTTTTACAGCATGTCCATGATCTTTTTAAATATGTTGCATCATTTTAATTATAATGCATTTAACATTTACACATATTTAGTATATTGTCATTTCTCATTTCAATTAAATCTACAACAGTCTTTTAATATTGATTTAAGTGGTATTATTATTACTCTGGCCAAGTGTTATATTGATATGCTGATGAAGACTGCTTGTCAAACTGCCGTCAAGGTTTCATAAATATGTTTTATTGCATTACAGTAAACCATCGCTATATCACGGTTCAGTACTGTGAACCCTCGCGATATCATGGTTCAGTACAGTGAATCCTCGCGATATCACGGTTCACTTCACGGATTTGCCACGTGCATTGTGTTCTGCATTCTGATTGGATAAACAGTCTCTCCGCGTCTTCTCTACCTGTGCATCAATAAAGTTGCGGTTTACTGTAATATTTACTGTGGCTGTACACCTACGTAACATTCGCAGAAAAAGTTAAACTTATGGACATGCTTAATTGTAGCCCAATTATGACAGCTCCAGAGGATTGTACACTTTTTGAATACTAACGCATTCATCCGGCCCGCTATTGTCTGCCAGGTTTATTCTCTTTCTTTTATTATGGCTTGAGTATTGTCCTTTTTAATTAATATCCTTCTCCTCCTCATAAAACTCCATCAGGAGCTGTTGTTCTGCGGCCGTGAAATATGTTGCGTAACTCTTTTCCATGTTCTGATCGGTGATTCTGTGAGCGATCGCGAGGTCTATTTAAGAATGCCGTGAACACGCATTAATCCTGACTACCTACATCTGGCTTGACATAGCCGCGCCTTTTCATCCTGGCTTGGCAAACGTGCAACCAATTAAGCCAGGATACGACGGCCAGACTAGGTCAAGCCGCGCTTGCTCAGTTATTCTGGCTTTCTTTATTCTACTTTCGTGCAATACCCCCCAGGAGGGAGAGCAGGCTTGTAAACAGCCAGTAAACAGACCAGGAGGGAGAGCAGGCTTGTAAACAGCCAGTAAACAGACCAGGAGGGGGAGCAGGCTTGTAAACAGCCAGTGAACAGACCAGGAGGGAGAGCAGCCTTGTAAACAGCCGTTAAACAGACCAGGAGGGAGAGCAGGCTTGTAAACAGCCAGTGAACAGACCAGGAGGGAGAGCAGCCTTGTA
>CM059312.1:7922500-7950000 GCA_030340665.1 Neosalanx taihuensis | reverse complement strand
AGGTTGCGTGTGTGTGAGCATGTTTGTCATCGCAGGTTCTTGGTTACTCGCATGTGTTTGATACACAACTTTAGTTTGCCTCTGTAGGAGAGTGATCTGTCTGTGGAGTGACAGGGACGGATTTTAAAACAACAATGGCGGCTATAAAAAACCTTTAAAAAGCTAAAGGTCTTTGTTTTTCTTTGCTCTCTGTTTCCTTCTTGTCATCTCTTCCTCTCTGTTTTGGTTGTCAGGATCAAAGACAGCATGTATCACGCTCTCACCTACGCCACCATCCTGGAGATGCAGGCCATGATGACCTTCGACCCGGAACATATCCTGGCAGCAGGAAACACCATGAAGGAAGCGCAGGCTGTGTGTCAGAGGTGTGACATCACAGACACAACGCTCTGACATCACAGACACAACGCTCTGACATCACAGACACAACGCTCTGACATCACAGACACGACGCTCTGACATCACAGACACGACGCTCTGACATCACAGACACAACGCTCTGACATCACAGACACGACGCTCTGACATCACAGACACGACGCTCTGACATCACAGACACGACGCTCTGACATCACAGACACGACGCTCTGACATCACAGACACGACGCTCTGACATCACAGACACGACGCTCTGACATCACAGACACGACGCTCTGACATCACAGACATGACGCTCTGACATCACAGACACGACGCTCTGACATCACAGACACGATGCTCTGACATCACAGACATGACGCTCTGACATCATCCGACTCCGCCCCTGTCTCACGCCATCTCACTGCTCAGGGGAATTTCAGAGCAGCCTGGAGAGGGGAGGGGGTGTGACAAGGCTACGTTAGTTTTCACACACACACACACACACACACACACACACACAGAGAACACACACAAAACACACACCACACACACACCATACACACACAGAGAACACACACACACCATACACACACCACACACACACCATACACACACAGAGAACACACACACACCATACACACACAACACACACAGCACGACACACACACAGCGTCTGATTGTTCATCATTTGTCTCATAGATTTCGCAAAAAATCGACTTTCTCCAACCGGAGCTTCACAGAAGGTCAGTAGCATTCAAACAAGATGTGTGTGTGTGTGTGTGGTGTGTGTGTGTGTCTGCATATGTACGTGTGTGTGTCTGTAACAGTGTGTATGTGTGTGTTTCCTCCAGAGGAGCTGCATGCTGAGGTGTGCTATGCAGAGTGTCTCCTGCAGAGGGCAGCACTCACCTTTCTCCAGGTAAACCTGCGTCTCCCTGAGCCAGCTGGCCCTACCCAGGCAGGCTCCCGGGGCCCCTGGACCCCCCCCTGGACCCCCCTGGTCCCCCCTGGACCCCCACCATCCCTCCCTAATCCTCCTCTCTCTCTGCACAGGATGAAAACATGATCAGCTTCATCAAAGGAGGCATTAAAGTCAGGAACAGCTACCAGACATATAAGTAAGTCTCATAGCCTTACACACACACACACACACACACACACATACACACACACACACACACACACACATACACACATTTCTACGTATACAAAATGAAAAAGCTAAACTTCCCATTTCTCTCTCTCTCTCTCTCTCCCCCTCTCTCTCGCTCTCCCTCGCTCTCTCGCTCTCCCTCGCTCTCTCTCTATCTCTCTCTCTCCATCCCTCTCCCTACCTCTCTCTCTCTCGCTTTCTCTCTCCATCTCTCTCTCTCCATCTCTCTCTCTCTCTCTCTCTCTCTCTCTTTCTCTCTCTCTCTCTCTCTCTCTCTCTCGCTTTCTCTCTCCATCTCTCTCTCTCTCTCCATCTCTCTCTCTCTCTCTCTCTCTCTCTCTCTCTCTCTCCAGAGAGCTTCACTCAGTCCTCCAGTCCTCCAGCTACGTCCATGGTGATAACCACGGCCATTTTGAGGGCGGAGTCAAGCTGGGTGTAGGAGCCTTTAACCTGGTGAGAGGGCTGCTGACCAGACGCCATGTTTGTAGTTCTGAACCTCAGCATTAAAACTACATGTGACCTGACTGTGCTGTGCTGACTCTCTGCTGCAGATGATCTCCATGCTGCCCACCCGCACCCTTAGACTGCTGGAGTTTGTGGGGTTCTCTGGGAACAAGGTGAGGGGGAGGGGGAGGGGGAGAGGGAGAGGGGGGAGGGGGAGAGGGGGGAGGGAGAGGGGAAGGGTTTTCCTGGTTGAGCTGGTCTCTGAGTGGTCAGTAAAATGTGACTGTTTTTGTGTGTGTGTGTGTGTGTGTATGTTCTTGTGTGTGTGTGTGTTCTTGTGTGTGTGTGTGTTCTTGTGTGTGTGTGTGTGTGTGTTCTTGTGTGTGTGTGTGTGTGTGTGTTCTTGTGTGTGTGTGTGTGTGTGTGTTCTTGTGTGTGTGTGCAGGAGTTTGGTCTGCAGCAGCTTCAGGAGGGCTTAACTGAACACACCTTCAGGTCGTTCCTGTGTAACATGCTGCTGCTCTGCTACCACACATTCATGAGCTTCATCCTGGGTGAGATGACTGACTGACTGACTGACTGGCTGACTGACTGGTTGTCTGACTGGCTTGTTGACTGACTGGTGTGTGTCCTGGTGTTGCTGTAGGTACGGGGGAGGGGGATGTAGGGGATGCAGAGAAGCTCCTGCAGCCGTACCTCAAACAGTACCCCAAGGTGAGCCTGACCCCCCCCCCCCCCCCAACCAGCTGGACCTACCAGTGATGTCACAGGTCAGGGGTCGGCCACTCTGGTCCTAGGGAGCCGCTGTCCTGAAGGTTCTAGATGTTTCCCTGCTCCAGCACACCTGAGTCTAACTAATGGGTCGTTATCAAGCTCTGTGGAAGCCTCATAATGACCCGTTCATTAGAATCAGGTGTGCTGGAGCAGGGAAACATCTAGAACCTTCAGAAACCTTCTGGACAGTGGCCCTGGAGGACCAGAGTTGCTGACCCCTGTCATAGCTGGAAGGATGTGTTTATGATGGGATGTTGTTTCCAGGGATCCATCTTCCTGTTCTTCGCTGGTCGGATAGAGGAGATAAAAGGCAACCTGGACGCTGTGAGTTTGTTCTGCCAGTTCATCCTTTCATTTACGAATTCACTCATTCATCCGATGACTCATGTATGTGTGTATGTGTGTATGTGTGTGTGTGTGTGTGTTTGTGTGGGATTGTATGCATGTGGGTCTGTGTGTATGTGTGTGTACTGGTGTGTATGCATCTGTGTGTGTACTGTTGTTGTGTGTGTACTGGTATGTGTGTGTGTGTGTGTGTGTGTTTGTGTCTGTTTTCTGTGGGATTGCATGCATGTGGGTCTGTGTGAGTGTGTGTGGGGGTCTGTGTGTGTGTGTACTGTTGTGTGTGTGTACTGCTATGTGTGTGTGTGTGTTTCCTAGGCGATAGCCCGCTTCGAGGAGTGCTGTGAGGCTCAGCAGGAGTGGAAACAGTTCCATCACATGTGTTACTGGGAGCTCATGTGGTGCTTCACCTACAAGAGACACTGGAAGATGGCTTACTTCTACGCTGACCTTCTGAGCAAGGAGAACACCTGGTCCAAGGTGGGGGGGGGGGGGGGGGGCAGGGAACAGACATCTCAGATGAAGTCTGGAGGGTGTGGAGGGTGTGGAGGGTGACGATGGGCATCACAGCTGGAGGGAACACAAGCTTAACACACAGCAGTGCAGTACAGACACAAACCTGGAGACAAACTGCTTCAGCTAGATTAACTCAGGCTGCTCTGAGATTGTGGCGTGGTTTGATTGACAGAATATCATGTAAACGTCATGTTTAGGAGGGTGGAGCCCTTGGCTGCCTGGGTGATGATGTTCAATGTTCTCTGATGTTGCTGCGTCGCTGCAGAAGTGTCGACGCATCGCTCGGTTAATTAGAGCTTTCCTGATTTATAATGTGTCACACCTCAGTGTCTCTGGAGGTGCTAAATAATGCTTACACTGGTAACACATGGTGTGTGTTTGTGTCTGTGTGTGTTCTTCTGTGTGTGTGTTTCCCTAGGCTACGTATGCCTATATGAAGGGTGCTTACCTCAGCATGCTGAGCAAGGAAGAGTGCCAGCCGTTTGGGAGAGTGAGATCGCCCTCTTCAGGTGACAAGGGGAAACTACACCAGACTGCAGTCAGCATAAGTCTATATAACACATGTTCTATGTGGCATGTGCTGTTTGTATGACTGTACTAAGCTAAACTAGACTGTTAACTGTTCTTCTACTATAGGCAGGTCCATGGACTTAAGCAGAAGATAGCGGGGAAGTCTTTACCCACAGAGAAGTTTGCTATTCGAAAGGCTCGTCGCTACCTATCAGAAAGCCCCATCGCTCTCCCGGCCCCGCCCTTGGTCAGTATGTCACAAGGTTACCGTGGCAACGCAATGACCCCCCCCTCCCACGCGAAGGTCGGAAACCTTGCATGATTGTTACTGTGAGGATGTCCTGAAAGACCCTGACTGTTGTGAAAGGATTACCATGGTGTTGAGGGTAACCATGGTGTTGAGGGTAACCATGGTGTTGAGGGTAACCATGGTGTTGAGGGTAACCATGGCGTTGTGTCTGTGCAGGAGATGATGTACATCTGGAATGGATACACTGTGATCGGGAAGCACAAAGATCTGACGGAGGGAATGTTGAAAACTCTGGACGAGGCTCAGAACAAACTGGACTGCAGCCCAAGTAACCAGCTCCCACTACGCCGAGCCTACAGAACCTTTAGAACCCATAGAACCACTACAACCACCAGAACCCATAGAACCACTACAACCACCAGAACCAATAGAACCACTACAACCACCAGAACCCATAGAACCACTACAACCACCAGAACCCATAGAACCACTACAACCACCAGAACCCATAGAACCACTACAACCACCAGAACCCATAGAACCACTACAACCACCAGAACCAATAGAACCACTACAACCACCAGAACCAATAGAACCACTACAACCACCAGAACCCATAGAACCACTACAACCACCAGAACCACCAGAACCCATAGAACCACTACAACCACCAGAACCCATAGAACCACTACAATCGCTAGAATCGCTAGAATCGCTAGCGTTTAGATGTTTTGTGCTGCCTTGTAAGACATACACTGTGTGTGTGTGTGTGTGTGTGTGTGCCTCAGGGACAGAGTTCTCCATAGATGACCAGTGTCTAGTGAGCCTTCTGAAGGGGCTCTGTCTCAAGCACCTGGGACACAAGGAAGAAGCTGAACACTACTTCACCCTGGTCCTCTGCAAGTAAGACACACACACACACACACACTGATACACACACGCACACTGATACACACACTGATACACACACACACACACTGATACACACACTGATACACACACACACACACTGATACACACACGCACACTGATACACACACAGATACACACACACACTAGTGACGACCAAGGGGTCGCGGTGCCTCTGACCTGTGTTGTATTGTGTGTGTGGTTGTGTGCTATGTGTGTGTGTGTGCTATGCTCAATGACTCATGCTCTTTGTAAAAGCTCTCTCTTGTAAGTCGCTTTGGATAAAAGCGTCTGCTAAATGAATAAATGTAAATGTGTGTTTTTGTGTGTGTGTGTGTGTGTGTGTGTGTGTGTGTGTGTGTGTCAGTGAGTCCCAGATCAAGTATGATCACTACCTGGTGCCCAACGCTCTGCTGGAACACGGCCTGCTGTGTCTGGAACAGGACAGGAAGGAGGAGGGGGTCAAACTGCTGGAGACCGCCAAGTAAGGGGGGGGGGGGGGGGGGGGGGGGGGCGGTTGTGTTGTGTTGTGGTGTGTTATGGTGTGTTGTGTTGTGTTGTGGTGTGTTGTGGTGTGTTATGGTGTGTTGTGGTGTGTTGTGTTATGGTGTGTTGTGTTGTGTTATGGTGTGTTGTGTTGTGTTATGGTGTGTTGTGTTGTGTTGTGTTGTGTTGTGGTGTGTTATGGTGTGTTGTGTTGTGTTGTGTTGTGGTGTGTTATGGTGTGTTGTGTGTTATCTTATCTTGACTCTGTCTTGCCTCTGCTCTCTCTGTGTTTACAGGCAGAATTATAAGAACTACTCAATGGAATCACGAACTCACTTCCGCATCCAAGCTGCTCTGCACAAGGCCAAGGCCTCGACCGAGAACGGCATCCATCTTCCGTCCAGCCCTTAGCCAATTGGAGGAGACCAGACCAAGGGCCAACTTCCTGCCATCCACAATGCACTGCGTAGGCCAGACGCTGCTGCTTGGGATGAGCCAATCAGAGCCAGAGTACCACTTCACCCTCACAGTGTACAACCTTCAGCGGTCGCTAAAGAACAAGCTTCTAAACGAGCTCCTAAATCATCTTCTTCTCCTCTGATAAACAGGACCGATACACTAGTAACCTGGGCTTGGTCTACCCAGTTAGCTACCAGTATATATAGGTTACCTAGGCTTCTCTTTAGGCAGAATCTCTCATGCAAATAATGTGTTTTTAACAACTGTCCCTCTGGTTTTGGGTTATAAACATCATACAGTAACCTTACTGAAGTCTGTACTGGGTCAACCAAATCACACACGGTACAGATTACTGGTCTGTACCGTGTGTCGACTGTCTTTTGACCCATGGCTAGCAGGCCGCTTCTGATTGGTTTCACCACTCTCCATGGGATCTCATAGGATCTTCCCCGTTCTCTCTGATTGGCTTGTTGCGCCACGCGGCTCTACCATTGGTTAATGTGATTCTGTTTCATGTCTATGTTCTATGTTTTCATTCCTTCTCTTCTACAGTAGGAACACATGACTCGAATCTGAATATCATAACAGTTATCAAACGCCTCTGAAGAAACTATCATTCCTATTGCAACATGTATGGTTGCATTTGTTTTTGAGTGTGTGTGCGTGCCACTGAGTGTGTGTATGTGTGTGTCTGTGCGTGTGCGAAGCAGGGTTTCATTTGAGCGTGTTTATTTATTAACTTCTTAAGGCGCCTTTTTACAAAATTGTCCCGTTTTAAGTGGACAGATGAGTGTGTCTTTTAGAAAGGCAGATTCCCCTCTTCCTCTCCGTCTGTGTTCAGACTCTTGGCTGCACTTGAGTGTGAAACAAACAAGCAGGTCTTTGATGAGGACACAGGAAGTCTTGGCTGGCAGTCAGGACCGTCTCACAGAGTGAAACTTCAACATCAACCACGACAGGGGTAGGGAACCCTGGTCCTCGAGAGCCACAGTCCTGAAGGTTTTAGATGTTTCCCTGCTCCAGCACACCTGATTCTAATGAAGGGTCGTTGTTATCAAGCTCTGTGGAAGCCTCAGAATTAGAATCAGGTGTGCTGGAGCAGGGAAACATCTAAAACCTTCAGGACTGTGGCTCTTGAGGACCAGGGTTCCTTACCCCTGCACCACCAGCTTCCCAAACCCACCACAAGCTTCCCAAACCACCACAAGCTTCCCAAACCCACCACAAGCTTCCCAAACCCACCACAAGCTTCCCAAACCACCACAAGCTTCCCAAACCCACCACAAGCTTCCCAAACCCACCACAAGCTTCCCAAACCACCACAAGCTTCCCAAACCCACCACAAGCTTCCCAAACCCACCACAAGCTTCCCAAACCACCACAAGTTTCCCAAACCCACCACAAGCTTCCCAAATCACCACAAGCTTCCCAAACCCACCACAAGCTTCCCAAACCACCACAAGCTTCCCAAACCCACCACGAGCTTCCCAAACCACCACGAGCTTCCCAAACCCACCACAAGCTTCCCAAACCCACCACGAGCTTCCCAAACCCACCACAAGCTTCCCAAACCCACCACAAGCTTCCCAAACCACCACAAGCTTCCCAAACCCACCACAAGCTTCCCAAACCACCACAAGCTTCCCAAACCACCACAAGCTTCCCAAACCCACCACAAGCTTCCCAAACCACCACGAGCTTCCCAAACCCACCACGAGCTTCCCAAACCACCACGAGCTTCCCAAACCCACCACAAGCTTCCCAAACCACCACAAGCTTCCCAAACCACCACGAGCTTCCCAAACCACCACGAGCTTCCCAAACCACCACGAGCTTCCCAAACCCACCACAAGCTTCCCAAACCCCCACGAGCGGCGCCAGCCTCAGGGCACGCGGGGCTCGAATCACACGAGACACACCTGCCGGTGCATGACGGTAACAATCATGACAGATGTTGGTGTTGATCGTTATTCAATCATCTGTACATGACCAGTGCTGTTTGTAATGAAGGTTACAGGTCTTCTGTCGTTAATCAGTTGTTAGTTGGTAGTTCATATATGAAGACGGCTGCAGATTTTTGGTCTTTAAATGAGGTATTATTTAAGGACAGAATAATGGTGAAGGTGTATCAGTGTCAGTTTGAATTGGAGCTCAAACTGATTTAGAGCAAAAGATTATAGAGACAGGTTTGGTTAAGGTTAGGATACAACCAGTTACAGAGTCTACTATAAAGAATATTTTACATGGTGGAGGTAATAAAATACAAAAATACTCCCATTTGGAAGATGGTTTGGGGGGGGTTATAAAAACTGTTCTTGTTTTTGTTGTTACTTTTCTGGGTTTACTGATTTATGAATTCCAAACACAAGTGTATTAGCACTGTGAAATTAAGGTAATCTTATTCTGTGGGGCATGGCTACTTCTGAGCAGATTGACATTCCTGTACATACTCTGAATGTTGGTTTTGTAATTTAAGATTAAACAATCAAAGAAGTGACACAAAACTGTTTTATTTTCTTAGAATAATCATATGACTTTGGCCTCAGGACTTTACTAAAACGTACAGTTACACGCATTCTACAAGTTAAAGAAAACTAAAACCTGGGAAAATATATTTGTTTTCAAAATAAATGTTATTTTCCTTATTCTACGTTTGTAGTCAACCTTGTAGTCAAAAACAGCGACATTATCTTAAAACCATCCATCTCTAACTGTGTGTTTATGTTTTGCAGTAATGTTGACTGTCATCCTATTGGTGGAAGAGAATCACTTCCTCAGTAGAGACTGAAGCTCATTGGTTTGTTTGGTGAGGGGGCGGAGTTTGATGTTTCTACGTCATCTTCGTAGCTTCAGAACTGATCCGAGCTGGAAAGTCCCTCTGAGAGAGAGAGAGAGAGAGAGAGAGAGAGAGAGAGAGAGAGAGAGAGAGAGAGAGAGAGAGAGACAGAGAGAGAGAGAGACAGAGAGAGAGAGAGAGGGAGAGAGAGAGAGAGAGAGACAGAGAGAGAGAGAGAGAGACAGAGAGAGAGAGAGAGAGAGACAGAGAGAGAGAGAGGGAGAGAGGAAAGAGAGAGAGGAAAGAAAGAGAGGCGAGAGAGAGAGAGAGAGGCGGCTCTTTGTGTGTAGAGCAGAGCTGTTTGTTTTAACCAGACAGCTCTCATGGGTTACGATACGTTTTATTTACAATGTATCAAACAGGCTGATTTAACATCGTGTTAATGAAACGCTGTAGGGTCGAGCTGAGGGTGCAGAACACAGTAAAGACACAGTAAAGACAGTAAAGACACAGTAAAGACACACAGGGGGAAGGAGTTAGAAGAAGGAGTGTGAAGAGATGGGAAACTGTCTGAAATCTCCAACATCGGACGATATTTCACTGCTGCACGAATCTCAATCTGACAGAGCGAGTTATGAAGACCAGGACCAGGAGCCTCCTCCACCCTATCAAGTAGGTCCAAATGATCTTCATTTACTTATCTTAGCACGACAACTGGATACTTGTAGATAAACAAAACCAGCCGTGTATCTGGGCCATCCTGCTCACTGTGTCTCACTGTCTCACACTAGACACACACACACACACACACACACACACACACACACACACACACACACACACACACACACACAGACAACTAGTCTTACAACTTGGCTTTAATGTGCTGAAACATGGCCCTGATCAAATGACATGTCCAGACTAAGCCACTACAGGAATGACCATAACTCTTTTATAGAATGACAAGTCTGCAATGTATTTCAACCTTTTTCTAAGCAGTTAGTTGATCATAGTTTTGCTCCAATGTTGCGAAATTGTTTCCATATATTAAACAGCCTCTAGTGGCTTCATGTTATTTCCACACCTGTTTAGAGAAACCTAAAACGTGTCTCAACAAGTTCAATTTCTTCATCCGTCTTGTGTTGGGGAAACTAAATCTAGTTTAGATCAAGTCATGAACTTCATCACCATCAAGATGGAGAGTTTCAGAAAAGCTGCACATGCTAGTGAATCGAGTCAGTGTTGGTCTGTCTGGTCGAACTGAACACCTGGAACACTGAACCCTATTCAAGACATATCTAAGGATTTATTCTCCTTCCAATCTGCGCCCAAACCAAATGTAGGCATGTACAGGAATGTTGGATCTTTGTCAGCAATGTCAGCCTTGTGTGTGTGTGTGTGTGTGTGTGTGTGTGTGCGTGTGCGTGTGCGTGTGCGTGTGCGTGTGTGTGTGTGTGCGCGTGTGTGTGTGTGTGTGTGTGTGTGTGTGGAATATGGAAAGTGTTAACATATTTCATGTAGGTCTACAGTTTTTTTTTACAGTTAACAGTTTGTCTAACCCTGCAGTTCACCAGAAGAGATAACTTGTGAGTTCTTAGTCCACATAGAGAAGCCTAACTTCAGATCCTGTTGTTTGGTTGAGTTGGCTTGGAACCAGTTTACTGAACACACATGTTATCTAACCTTGTACTTGACTGACTGTGATGTTGTTGTTGTGTGAACAGACAGTCTAGGTTGAACCTTATCTGAAGAACATCTAAGATAAGAGTGTTGGTGGAAGCAGGTGTCTCTTGTGTCTCTGGCTCAGCTCTCACAGCTGATTAGGAGCTGAAAGGGTGTCAGGTTAGTAATCAGAAGATCCCTGGTTCGAACCCCACGGCTGTGTCAACATGATGTTGTGTCCTTGGGCAAGGCACTTCCCCCTACTTGCCTCAGGGGGGGAATGTCCCTGTACTTGCTGTAAGTCTCTCTGGATAAGAGGGTCTGATAAATGACTACATGTTATATAATGATTGTCTTATGTAGGAATCACCTTGTTGGTTTATCTACCTCACAGCTCTCCAGCAGCAGTAACTTTAACCTTCTAACTTCAGGAAGGAATGTTCAGGCATTCATCTCATACATCTCATAGCAGCTTAATCACAGTGACAGCAGGATCTCTGATGTAGAGATGGAACCTGCACACTACCAAGGCACCTGACAGATACCAGGGAAGTTATCCAGCAGATAACAGTGAAGTTATCCATCAGATAACCACATGACCCTGCACACATTCCAGCCAGTCAGTGAAGGAGACAGCTGTTCCTGTTAGCCAGGAGACCCAGGAGACCCAGGAGACACAGGAGACCCAGGAGACACAGGAGATACAGGAGACCCAGGAGACACAGGAGATACAGGAGACAGGAAACACACCTGGAGGTTGAGGGGTTTTGTTGACATTAGCCTGTAGCGTCCTCGCTAGCTCTGCACCATGTTTGGACTTTAAATGTTTACTAAGCTCGCTGTGGGGAGATTCTGTCTCTGTGTGCTCTGCAGAGTCCAAGGGGGGGGGGGGGGGCAGCAGAGGCTGTCAGGGGCCAGCTGAGGGGCCAGCTGAGGGACCAGCTGAGGGACCAGCTGAGGGGCCAGCTGAGGGACCAGCTGAGGGACCAGCTGAGGGGCCAGCTGAGGGGCCAGCTGAGGGACCAGCTGAGGGACTAGCTGAGGGCCAGCTGACGGACCAGCTGAGGGGCCAGCTGAGGGGCCAGCTGAGGGGCCAGCTGAGGGGCCAGCTGAGGGGCCAGCTGAGGGGCCAGCTGAGGGGCTGTGTGCACAGAGCTGTCAGCCACAGCAGATCAGGTGTTCAGGGCTCCACTGCTCTTACCTGGTAGCTGTTACCTGTTACCTGAAGACCAGTGGTGTCAAACTGGTGCCATCGAGGGCCAAGAGGGGGCTGGTTTCACCTCAACCAAACACCAGACACCAGCTGATTTCACTAAGTGGAGAAACAAGTTTGAAAAATCAAAATTGCATGTGACTTGTGACAAAGTGAGAAACAACAATATTAAGCAGGCGCTGTAAGACTCTGGTTCTGCCATTTTGTTTGGAAAGGTGGCCGATAGGCTTAATGGGAGGAAAGTGTGAGTGTGTGTGTGTGTGTGTGTGTAGCACCTCCTGCATCACATTGCTAGCAGAGGAAGGAGTGTGCTGTTATTTTTTGTAATCAGCTCTGCTGGTATTAGAGAGGAAGGGGAGGTGTGTGTGTGTGTGTGTGAGAGCGCCCCACACGAGTGTTAATTTGGAAAGCAGCTGGTGAAAATGCTGACTCACACACCAGTGTGACTGAGTATGAGGCAATGAGGAGACCAGTGTTTCAGTGTGTGTGTGTGTATCTGAGACAGTATCCGTGGCTGAGTGTGTGTGTCTCTGTCTCGGCAGTGCCACAGTCTGTAGTCTGGTATCTCAGGGCTAGTCTGGCTCGGCCCGGCTCGGCTCGGCTCTCATGGCGGGTCCAGATGACCAGCCTGGACTGTTCATCGTCCACATTCAGTCTGGCACAAAGAGCTTTATCCAACTGTCAGCTGCTTTAATGGTCTGACCTCATCAGCTGCTGAATACACCTAGCAGACATGAAAAGCCTGTGTGTGTGTGTGTGTGTGCGTGCCTGTGTGTGTGTGTGTGTGTGTGTGTGTGTGTGTGTGTGTGTGTGCGTGCCTGTGTGTGTGTGTGACCAGCCCGGAGGAAGAGAATGATCTTACTCTTCCAGTTCAGACTGGAGAGAGAATGCAGTAAATCTCCCACCAGGGTCTGCCAACTGTGGGGGAACAAGAGGGACAGCAGCACAGAACATCACACACCCCCCCCCCCCCCACACACACACACCACACACACATACACACCACACACTTTAAACACACTCACCAACAGCTTGGTGTAGTCAGCAGTTTTACCCAGCCCAGCAAGATGAGGTGTGAAGAGGGGAGAAGCTGGTTTGCTGTCCAGACCTGGGGGTGGAGGAGGGGAGGGAGAGGGGGAGGGAGAGGGGGATACAGAGAGAGAGACAGAGAGAGAGACAGAGAGACAGAGAGGGAGACAGAGAGAGAGACAGAGAGAGAGACAGAGAGGGAGACAGAGAGAGAGACAGAGAGAGAGACAGAGAGGGAGACAGAGAGAGAGACAGAGAGAGAGACAGAGAGGGAGACAGAGAGAGAGACAGAGAGAGAGACAGAGAGGGAGACAGAGAGAGAGACAGAGAGGGAGACAGAGAGAGAGACAGAGAGACAGAGAGGGAGACAGAGAGAGAGACAGAGAGGGAGACAGAGAGAGAGACAGAGAGACAGAGAGGGAGACAGAGAGGGAGACAGAGAGACAGAGAGGGAGACAGAGAGAGAGACAGAGAGACAGAGAGGGAGACAGAGAGAGAGACAGAGAGACAGAGAGGGAGACAGAGAGGGAGACAGAGAGACAGAGAGGGAGACAGAGAGAGAGACAGAGAGACAGAGAGGGAGACAGAGAGAGAGACATCTGCTCCTGTAGGCTGTTATCCAGAAGCTAACCTCACATCTCCTTTAGATGTTTCTCACCACGTCACCACGGTGATGACAGGACACGCCCCTCTCTTGGCCCCTCCCTCTCCCTGGTCTTCTCCCCAGGGTGTCTGACTAACCCTCAGGTAGGCGGGTCTGATCCAGACACAGATTAGCCTGATCCCAGTCCTCCTCTACCAGATCACTCCTGGATCCTGGCTGGTGAAGGTTCCAGTCAGGACAGAGTTCTTAGCTGTACTGTTGCGACAGAGCGGATTGGTCCAGTGGATTACACAGCACTGGTGTGGTAACCCAGGGAACAACAGCCCTTTGTCCAATCAGGTCAGGCCATGTCGGGGCTTGACTGAGTTGTTTTGCTCTTGTAGTTCTCCCTCACAGTTCAACCCTAAGGCCCAGTGTCCCAGACATGGATGAAGTCTAGTGCTAAAAACATTTAATGAAGACATCCATTGAACAAGTCAGTTCCCCCCTGGAGACAGAAGATGACCATGCCACAGAGGCAGACAGGCAGACAGACAGACAGGCAGACCAGCAGACAGACAGACAGACAGACAGACCAGCAGACCGGCAGACCGGCAGATAGGCAGACAGGCAGACAGACAGACAGGCAGACAAGCAGACAGACAGACAGGCAGACCAGCAGACAGACAGACAGACAGACAGACAGACAGACCAGCAGACCGGCAGACCGGCAGATAGGCAGACAGGCAGACAGACAGACAGGCAGACAAGCAGACAGACAGACAGGCAGACCGGCAGACCGGCAGACGGACAGACAGGCAGACCGGCAGACCGGCAGACGGACAGACAGGCAGACCGGCAGACAGGCAGACCCCCAGACAGGCAGTTAATGTTTGGAGGTGAAGGCTTCAGTATCAGTCCCTCTGCTGTGGGTGATCCCCAGCCCCCCTCCCTCTTGGTTCCTCCTAGGTGAGTGCAGAACCTCCACAAACCAGGTGTGTGTCAAGACAGAGTACTGCACATCCTCTCAACACTACCTCTCCTGTCAAACACAGCTGTTCTCTCTCACACACACAGAATCATGTGGAGGCTGTTATTGTCGCTCTGTCTATTTTGGACAGGCGGGGGGGGCTTTGGGGGGGGGGGGGCAGGCCTGTCTGAAAATTCTGTAAAATGCTGACTCCTGTGTTTCAGGCAGCCAATCAGCATCCGGTCAGTCTGCCAACAAGTCACATGATCAGCCAGTACCTTGCCAGCCAGCCAGCCAGTCAGTCAAGTAGACCAGCAAGTCAGCTATTCAAACAGTCAGCTAGAGCCCGCATAAGAAGCAGACAGACAAGCAGGCAGCCTGTCTGTCTGCTCTGGGCAGAAGTAAGACAGGGATCAATAGATGGTTTGTGTTCGTCCCACTGTCTGGTTCACAGCAGTCTGCATTCAACACACAGCTGACACAGCTATGACCTGATCTGTCACTTTTCTGCTTCTCTCTCTCCCTATCTCTCTCTGTCTCTCTCTCTCTCTGTCTCTCTCTCTCTGTCTCTCTCTCTGTCTGTCTCTCTCTCTGTCTCTCTCTCTCTGTCTCTCTCTCTGTCTCTGTCTCTCTCTCCCTCTCTCTCTCTCTGTCTCTCTCTCCCTATCTCTCTCTCTCTCTGTCTCCCTGTCTCTCTCTCTCCCCCTCTCTCCCCCTCCCTCCCCCCCTCCTGTCAGTGTGGAGTTATGAAAGCATGTCTGTTCTCTGTGTTTCTACCACACAGCTGATTTCACTAATCTTTCCCCTGGTTCAGTCTCTGGTCCACCTTCCTTCTCCCCGGGGCTACAGGTCCTCGCTTCACCAGAACCGCTCTAGTGGAAGTGGACAGGTGTGAGGAATAGTGTTGGAACGGGGCCATCCAAAAATAGGTTTAAAAAAAAAAAAGAAATGAAAAAGAAAACTAAAATAGATTCAATACGCTAAGATAGAAGATGATGAACAACTGCTTGAATCAAGCCTGTGAACTTCTGCTGACGGTGTGTGTGTGTGTGTGCCCTCTCCCCCCCCCCCTCCACCAGGAGCAGGGGCCTGTTCCAGTGTACCACCCCACCCCCAGCCAGGCCCGCTTGGCCTCCCAGCTCACAGAGGAGGAGCAGGTTCGGATCGCTCAGAGGATCGGCCTCATCCAGCACCTCCCCCGCGGAGTCTACGACCCAGGAAGCCACGTCTCAGAGAAGAAGATCAGAGAGTGAGTAAAAACTACCATGCCTGTGCTACACCTGTGCTACACCTGGGCTACACCTGTGCTACACCTGGGCTACACCTGGGCTACACCTGTGCTACACCTGAGCTACACCTGGGCTACACCTGGGCTACACCTGTGCTACACCTGTGCTACACCTGGGCTACACCTGTGCTACACCTGGGCTACACCTGGGCTACACCTGTGCTACACCTGGGCTACACCTGTGCTACACCTGTGCTACACCTGGGCTACACCTGTGCTACACCTGTGCTACACCTGTGCTACACCTGGGCTACACCTGTGCTACACCTGGGCTACACCTGTGCTACACCTGAGCTACACCTGGGCTACACCTGTGTTGATACAATAAAACATTTTGTTTGCAACATTGATGAGTCATGGATAAGGACTCTACTATACCTTACTGTGTTCTACTCTACTGTGTTCTAGATTAGATTCGATTAGAATCAACTTTAATGTCATTACACAAGTACCAGTACAGGGTAACGAAATACAGTTAGCATCCAACCAGAAGTGCAAAACCGTTATTACAACAGAATATAATAATAGTATACTCAGAATATACACAGTATGAACAGTATAATCAGAATATACACCATATGAACAGTATAATCAGAATATACAGGGTAAGTACAGATTAAAGTGATTTGAGACAAAAGTACAGCTGTATAGTACAAGATGCTACAGTATTTGACAGAATTACACAATTCTACAGTACTCTACTGTGTTCTACTGTACTCTACTGTGTTCTACTGTACTCTACTGTGTTCTGCTGTGTATTAACCCCTGTGTTTTGGGCCCCTGTGCTCCCTGTGTCCTCAGGTGTGTGATCTGCATGATGGACTTTGTGTACGGAGACCCCATCAGGTTCCTGCCCTGCATGCACATCTACCACCTGGACTGTATAGACGACTGGATGATGCGCTCCTTCACCTGCCCCTCCTGCATGGAGCCTGTGGATGCTGCCCTGCTGTCCTCCTATGAAACCAACTGAACACACACACACACACACATGGGACGCTGGTCCGACTGAACACACACACACACCAGATGTTGTGACTCTCTGGTCCAACTCCTACACAAACAAACAGATGCCCAAACTGAACAGCTGTCCCTGTTTTACCTGCAAAACAAACCTTGGAACGTTAGTGACCCTGTGAGACAAAGTTCACCTCTCCCTCCCTCATCCCTCCCTCATCCCTCCCTCATCCCTCCCTCATCCCTCCCTCATCCCTCCTCCTCTTCCTCTCCCTCTCTGGACTGAAGAGAAGAAACTCACAGGACACTCTGACTGACTGCTTCACCGGGGATTTGCCGACTGATGGAGAGACTTGTTGGCTGACTGGTTGAGCTGCAGAATTCTGGGGGATTTCTGAGGTGGGGTGGGGTCAAGACACAGATTTACCAGCTGCTGATTCAGACATCACAAACTAGCTACTGGTAAACTGACTGGTAGACTGACTGGTTGACTGACTGGTAGCTGATCTGGAGAACTCGGGACTCAGAGGACCCAGAGTCCCTGGAGCCTGGTCCCCAGTAGAGGGGAAGAGAGGAGACATGTTGTGCCCTGGAAGACACAGCTGGTCCATGGAAGAAAGGCCCTCTGGTCTGAAGGACAGTGTGGATGTCTGGATATCGGCTACAGAGACTGTGCTGCTAACAGGACATCCACTATGAAGCCTGGTAGATGTGTGTATAGTGAACAAGAGAATTGTGATCTGTGTGTGTAAGTGTGTGTGTGTTTAATGTGTTGTAAGTGTGTTTGCGTGCTCACTCATTCAGCATAAAGGGCTCATTTGATACCACTGTCCTCTACATAGACCTCTAGTGGTGAGACGTGGTACAGCGCCGCATGGATGGCGTCAAGATCAAACCCAAGTCATGCTGAGTTAAAGCAGACACCGATGACGGCAGAGCTCCTTCCACCCTCTCCACGTCATGCACACGTCATGCCTACGTCACACTGGTATGGCAACGACTTCGTTAGGTTTCGGGGAACATATTTAAATATTTTCTGACGTACAACCGCATAATCAAACGTCACTACAAGACAGACAAATGTGAAATATCAAGATATTTCTTTTATATTTCAAGAAGAAGATGGTTCTCAAGTATTTTTTAAGAAAGAAAGTCCTGAAGGTGTCTCGTGCTGGGAACTAACACTCACTGGCATTTAAAGAGGTTTAGAACATGCCTTGAGCTGTGTGTGTGTGTGTGTGTGTGTGTGTGTGTGTGTGTGTTGGGCAATTGTAAATAATTCATATTTTGCACATTATAGATGTATCCTATCGTTAGTCTTGTAATATTTTTTTCCAGTCATTATGGAGTTGTGTTGTCTTAATTTACATAACAAGGACTGCTGTGCTTACTGATGTTCACAACCTAATCCACCCCACTAGCTTTCCCCCCACCCCAACTCCAAATGCACACTTCGTTCACTGTTCGAGATTAGGGTAACAAAGTTGGATGATAATTCACCTCATTTTGTCTTTCATTTAAGTAAATTAAGACCCCCCCCGCCCCCCCGTGCGCGTGGGCCTGTGCGCGTGGACGCGTTCAGTCTTTGCACTTGCGAAGTTCTTTATGTTTACCTGTGAGTTTTTTTTTCTTTGTTCGTTGTAAGTATACATATGTTATGTACTACTGGCAATTAATAAATGAATCTATGCTAAGGAATTTAGTCAATTATGGCGCGGAATTTAAAGATTTAGAAACTCCCTGATATATACGTATAACAAATATTGACTCATAACACATTTTTTTGACTGCACTCAGCATCACCGCACATACTGATCATTAATGTATTTATTTACAATAAGTGCATAGACAAAGCAGTCATAATAGCCTGAATTCAAAGAGTCAGTCAATATGAAATGTTCTAGGCTGTTAAGATCAAGCATGCTACAACACGGCTGATGAACACAGTTAGAAATATACTTTACTACCTTTGGTAAAAATTCGAACTTAAAAAAAATGCATTAAGCAACTCGTTAATAAACATTTATCGTGTAGAAAGTGCAACAAGAGTCACCACATCTGTGGAGAATGAAAAGAAAAAACTAACATCTGTCAGGTTGGGCAAATAAATAGAGTTCTAGTATAAAAGAGCACGTGGCAAATAGTTCAAATGTCTTAAAATAATGTTAACATGTTCTGTCATCCCCACATTAGAGATCATTATAGTGAAGCGAGGCCTTCATTCATAATAGTTTCAAAAGGCAGTGTAAACTACCCCATCTATGATTCAATTTGAGAGACTATGGAACAAAGTGTGTATTTATAAATCTACCATACTGAGGTAGGCCTATATATTATATCTTTTTAAGCTTTACATTCATTTGCTATTCCTCCCTGTTTATGTTCTGCTGCTTGAGCGTTGACTCAAAATTATAGGCTACATTTATGCTATTTTTATATTCATAATTCATAATCAATATAAGAGCAAAACGAATAAAAACGATTAAAGTCCTATAAGTCCATGTAGTCCTTAATGTACTGAGCAGTGACTTCTCTTTGGTTCATTACCGCCAAGTCTCGCGCTGAGTGGCCTTGGTGGTTCAGCCTCGAGACTTCCCTCGTGCGCTCAATAAGATGCTTCACCGCCTCCAGGTGACCTCCTCGCGCGGCCAGGTGTAGCGGCAGGTTACCGTCGTCATCCAGCAGGTTGACGTCAGCGCCGTAGGCCGTCAGAACCCTCAATGTGTCCGCGTGACCTTCCCTCGCGGCGTCGTGTGTCACAGTCAGACCCTTGATGGAGTCTCGCGCGTTGGGATCGGCGTTGGCCCTTAGCAACGCCTTGGCAACGCCTGGGTTACCGAGTCTCATCACCTGCAGAGGAGGAGAGCATCACCTGGATGTGAGTTATTCGGTGTTAACGGAACATTCTTCATCAAAATTGAGATTCCAGTGATGAAGTCTGTTAGTTTGGGTCATATTTTGGTGTTCCGTCATCCTGACAAATTATAAGAACTGATGAAGTAAAATCTAAATATTTCATTTGAGACATTGTAGAGCTATCTTAGTTATATATATGCTAACTCCAACAATGCCTACAGACATATTATATGCAACATAATACTAATGGTGATGTTCAGTTTGATGTTTTTGCAGTTTAAATTGGCTTCTGGTTAATCATGTTCTGACTCTGAGATATTCCCAGTCGAATACGGTTTTTACTTTTACGTTTTAGGCCTAGTCTTTTCATTCATGGGCATTACAAGTTCAGTTTTTGTATTGTAAAATAATAACCTAAAACGATTCCATTGATGATGACCATGTTGAAACACTTGAACTTTATCTGCCAAAGAAAAACATGATCAATAATAATGTCCATATCTACTCACCTGCAAAGCTGTCCTGCCGAATGCATTCAGCTCATTAGGATCTGCTCCTTGTTGTAATAATACCTCCACCACAGCCAGGTCCCCCCTAGCAGAGGCGCTGCTCAGCTGGTCCACACTGTCAGCCATCATCTGTCTAAAAAACAGACAGAATAGAGATAAACCTCGATAAAGATAGAGATGCTGGAATGTCGCAACCGAAGAACTGACGTCTCATTTGAAGAAGTCAATAGAAGTTGGGGTCCGCCTCTTTAAGAGCCCCCCCCCCCCCCCCCCCCCCCATCTCAGACGGGGTTTTTTTTTTTTCGTTTTAGATTGTTAGTATAATAATGTTAGTATAATAATAACCATGGTTGTGATTCGGGAGCTCCTCAGCAGTGTGTCCAGAGCTGGCTGGTGTGTGTGTGTGTGTGTGTGTGTGTGTGTGTGTGTGAGTCCAAACTCCGCGCTTTTACTGACATCACAGCGGGTTTGAACTAGCCTACAGAGAGACAGGAGAGGGGAGGGACATGATGACAACACTACAGCTCATGTATTATGTTATTTACTACAGTACATCAATACATCACGTTTTAAAAGGTGTAATTATTGGTGTAAAGATTTGGAATCGATTATGTTTTGGGGGTTTTTTCAGGCTGTGTTGAAGACCAAAGGTTTTGGATAGTTTTTTTCGCAGCTCATTCGGTCGACTGAATTGAAACACTGAAAGATATGTTTCATATCTAATCCCCTTAAACGATTACATACCATGCATACGAGTATATTTTATTCCATTATTTTCCTGGTTGGTATTGGCAAACTTGACTTAGGTATAGAAATAGGTTTATAGAGTGGATCTGTCATTTCTCAGTCACTCATGAAACTAGTAGAATCTGCTTCAACTCAGGAATTTAAGTTTAGAGAATTAGATTTCTTCATCCATGTACAGGCCTAAATGAATAGGCTGCATTCATTTGGACTTTAGGTGTAATCTGCATATTTAGTCATTCAACTTTATAAAAAAAATCAGCTTCAGTCTTATTCTTGGCTGAAAGCGTATTAACATAGCCGAGTTGTTAAGCTAACCTTGTGCTACATGACATGGCCTACTTTGTAAACGTTGTTAGAAATAAATAAAGAATATTTATTCTATGTCAGAAGTACGTTCCCTCTAGCGCATGCGTCATGCGTACTTACAGCCGTAACTGGTCCAATGTGCTGTAAACAGACTCAACGCTTTACGACCTACCGTAAAGCAGGTGGCTAACTGGACACTGTTGATAGAAGAATTGAAGCCAAATTTTTACTACGGGTTGAAAAACAGGGGTACAAAGTGCGGCATTTGCCAGTTTTTAAGCCGCAGCACTTTGTCACTTCTGTTGTAAAGTGTTTTTTGAAAACGTCAAGAGAATCTTATGCTCTAGTTGGTCACTATTCTGACGGCGAGGCGAGAAAGAAAAGCGTTAAAAAGCAGAATAGTGTTTCTTTATCCAGTCATTATCATGGCCTCCGACAGTAACATGGACAGAGAAATGATTCTGGCTGATTTTCAGGTTAGTTTTTCTCTTTTTCATTCATTATCAGTATCTTATATTGTTCATTTATACTGAATTTGACCAGTAAGGTTAATGTCAACAGTATTTTGTCAACAGTTGACATAATAAACAGTTGTTATTAGCTGCTAAAGTCACTTAGCACATCGCTACATGTTGGACACTCGTTTTGTGTCACGGTAGCTGTAGACTGTCACACTACGGGGGTCAGTTCAGGGCGGGAGATGTCATTTATAAACGAATAAAACTTATCGAAATGTCAGTAACCCCGCACAAGGTTAGACTTTAACTATAAATGTTAAAATCTAATACTTATTGCTTAATTATGTAGATGTACTTAGAGTTTTTCTGATTAAGAAGTAACCCGATGTACCGGCGGCTGTCACGGGCATCCATAACTGTGGTACCTAGACTGTTATTAGCACACTGTGGCTAACTGGCTAGCTAGAGGAGCTAGAATGAAGGAAATTCATTTTATTTTTTTAAGGATGATCACAACAACACACTCTGCATCCTTATTGATGTGAAGGTTCATACATATATACTTCTGTTAGTTAGTATCTTAATCTTAAACGCTGCTTTAAATGAACATGTTGTGTTAGAATTGGGGAGTACTGAAAGCTAATAAGCTTGCTAGCTTTGTTTAGCTTTACCATCTAAACTGGACGTTTCATGTACATTAAATTGAAGGCATATACAACTATTTAGTTAGAAACCTTAGTGAGATTATTAAAGTGTGGTTCAGAAGAATCGTATTGTTATACTGTTTGTGTTCACATATCAAAACAAGGATAGGCTAGCTAGGTAGCATGTTAGCTTGTTATCAACATGACTCAAGTTAAGGATTGATGCAGTTCAATAACAAGGCCAGACCAAGAACAACAAAGATGTATCACCAGACTGACAGTTATGATTAGAGCTGTGATTTACCCACTTTACATCAGAAACCAAATCTGGTAGTTAGGTTGTTATGTTTATGAAAATTAAATCAGAAATCAGTTTTAAGGCTAGATGGTAATCTGATGTAGAGTAGATTAATCAGGTTTATCAGTGGACTGAGTGCCACTAGTTTCCCCACAGAATACAAGTGAGTTTTTTGAAGTGGTTTTGTATTCATGTTTTTACAAGACCACATCGGGCTGTTTTTCATCATTTTACCATGAATGTTGTGTAAACATCAATGCAAATAGACAATCCACTTCTGTATGCAACCAGATCAATCTGCCTTATTTAAAACGCTCTCTCCCCTTTATTGTGTTTCTGTCACCATGAAACCTTTTCTGTTTCCTCCCTGTTCCTCAGGCTTGCACTGGAATCGACAACATTGCCGAGGCAATAACTCTACTAGAACTCAACAACTGGGACTTGGTGGTGAGTCAATCTCTGATGAAGAAACAAATCCTCAAACGGCCACACAATCATTCACTGATGCTCAAATCTGCTTTAGCTGCTCTCTCTCTGTCTCTCTGTCTCTCTCTCTCTCTGTCTCTGTCTATCTCTCTCTCTGTCTCTCTGTCTCTCTCTCTCTCTCTCTGTCTATCTCTCTCTCTCTCTCTGTCTCTCTGTCTCTCTGTCTCTCTCTGTCTCTGTCTATCTCTCTCTCTCTCTGTCTCTCTCTCTCCTCTCTCTCTCTCTGTCTCTGTCTATCTCTCTCTCTGTCTCTCTGTCTCTCTGTCTCTCTCTCTCTCTCTCTCTCTCTCTCTCTCTCTCTCTCTCTCTCTCTCTCTCTCTCTCTGTCTCTGTCTCTCTCTTTCTCTGTCTCTCTCTGTCTCTCTCTCTCTCTCTGTCTCTGTCTCTCTCTCTCTCTGTCTCTCTGTCTCTCTCTCTCTCTCTCTCTCTCTCACTCTGTCTCTCTCTCTCTTTATCCCTCTCTCTCTCTGTCTCTCTCTCTCTCTGTCTCTCTCTCTCTCTGTCTCTCTCTCTCTCTTTTTCCCTCTCTCTCTCTGTCTCTCCAGCCAAAACAGGTGACCTTCCTCTCTCTCCTTCAGCTGTCTTCCTCCTCTCTCTCTGTCTCTCTCTACCTCTCTCTCTCTCTCTGTCTCTCTCTGTCTCTCTCTCTCTGTCTCTCTCTCTCTCTCTACCTCTCTCTCTCTCTCTCTCTCTGTCTCTTACTCTCTCTCTCTCTCTCTCTCTCTCTCTCTCTCTCTCTCCAGTGGACCTTAGCTAAAAAAGGTGTTCAGATAACTTGATGAATGATCATACCAGTGTGAAGGTTAAAGTCAAAGATGATGAATAATCATTAAAAAAACAAAACAAAACTCAATCAATGACTTTTTGAGAATGAGTGAAATCAAGGCCCACCTGCACTCCCTGTGCTGGATGTATTAGTGTGGAGCAGATATTAGGTTTCCTCACCTGGTTTAACTTTAGGTTTTGAGAAAGATTTGGAAGAATTTCTTTATTTTAAACCCTTTGTTGTAGTTTTTTGTTGTTGTTTTTTTGTCTTTTAGTTTTTCTACTTTTCCACCACAGTAAAGAACATCTTGACACACGTTCAGGATAGGTAGAAGAGTCTTCTGCTATATTTAGCCCAGTGCTGGTCAGTGGAGTTGGCAGGGTTTCAAAGCAGGCCTCTCTACAGAAGCCTTAAGCAGCGCTTCAATGGTGAACCTGTGAATGTGATGACTTGCAGTTCCTCCGCTGGTGCTACCCAGCCTCCAGTGCTGAGCGAGGCTGACAGAACAGCCCTGTGTGTGGGGAGAGGGCAGGACCAGACAGGGCCCTCATGGAGCAAGTGGTGTCAGAGAGAGAAAAAACCTGAAGATGTACATTTCTGTCAGAGTTAAGATGGTGCCAAACAAGGACTGAACATGTAACTTTGGTTGAACATGCCAGCCTGTTGTTACCCATGTTGAACCTGTTGTTACCCATGTTGAACCTGTTGTTACCCATGTTTGGCCCAACTTGCTTCATGTAATACAGGTTTTTGAGGAATTGACGACATTTTTGTAGTCCCTTCAGAGGAGAAAATAATGGAAATACAAGAACTACAACTACGGCTTGGCCAGCTACCATTTGCTGATGCTATTTTTACAGCCTGTAAATCACATCAGTATTTATTCATAAAAAAAAATGCTGGAAGACTTTATTTATCATTGTGTTTTTTTCCAGAATAGGGGAGTGTGTGGGAGTGTGTGTTTGTGAGTGTGAATGTGTTCGTGTTTATGTGTGTGTGTGTGATGCTTTGCAAGCCCAGCTGGATGTATTCCCCTGTGTTCCAGATCAGTCCACTTGCACACACACTTCCTAACAAAAGGCCCCAGCTCTCCCATCTCACTGCCTGCATTGTCTCCCCTCTGTCCCTCTCTGTTCAGAGACCAGGGCCCTGTGACAGTCAGTCTGTGTTACTGCAGTGACGTTCACTCACGGTGCCCTGGTGGGGGGGAGGGGGGGGGGGGGGGGCAACAACCGTGTCCCTCCTCTAAATGTACATTTACATTGAGTCGTTTTAGTAGGACGCTCTTATCCAGAGTGACTTACAGCAAGTACAGGGACACCCCCCCCCCCCCCCCGAGGCAAGTAGGGTGAAGTGCCTTGCCCTAAAGACACCTCATCATGTCGGCATAGCCAGGATTCGAATGAGGGACCTTCTGATTAGTAGCCCGACTGTTCTGACAGTCCCCCCCCCCCCCGGCACCCCCCCACCCCCCCCAGCCTCTTCACTGTCTTCCTGTCTCCTCATGATGTTCTCCTGTTCTCTGTTCCAGGCAGCCATCAACGGTGTGATTCCACAGGAGAACGGCATATTACAAAGGTATGGCTGCTGACTAGCTTCAGGGGTAACTAGGTCCTGGGGTAACTAGGTCCTGGGGTAACTAGGTCCTGGGGTAACTAGGTCCTGGGGTAACTAGTTCTTGGGGTAACTAGCTCTTGGGGTAACTAGCTGTTGGGGTAACTAGCTCTTGGGGTAACTAGGTCCTGGGGTAACTAGCTCTTGGGGTAACTAGGTGCTGGAGTAACTAGCTCTTGGGGTAACTAGGTGCTGGGGTAACTAGGTCCTGGGGTAACTAGCTCTTGGGGTAACTAGGTCCTCAGCTTGTTAGTTTTCAAAACATTTATTTTGGATTCCCCTCTATCTGTGTGTGCTAGAAGGGTCTAGGGTTGTGTATCACTGCAGCACACAGCCCAATAAGTGGTGTGTGTGTGTGTGTGTGTGTGTGTGTGTGGTGTGGGGGGGGGGGGGGGGGGGGGGGGGGACACGACGACAGAAGAATAGTTAGTGTAAAGACTGACTATAGCATCTGTGCCAAGATAGCAGCGCTAAAAACAGTTACTAAATCCGCCTGTGTATCTGGGTATTGTGCCGCCGTCCAGCTCTCAACCGTCAGTGGGCGGCTCATGAATACGCTGGGGGGGGGGGGGGGGGGGGGGGGGGGGGGGGGGGGGGGGGGGGGGGGGGGGGACAGCGATCGTTTGTCCTGTTTGAACGGGTTTTAATTGGTGAGTTTTCTGAGTAGGTTTGGCCAGGAGAACATGTTGGGTTAGGGTGTTAAGGCTCTTCTTATAGAAGCTGTGAATGGAGTGTGTCTGGAGCGCTCTCTGCCAGACTGGCTGTTGAGGATCTGGCACTAGATGCCAGGCCCCAGGCAGGGGGGAGGGGGGGGGGAGGGTGCTGGCCCTGAGGGGGAGGAGGGGGTTGCCCTGAGGGGGAGGGGCCCCAAGGAGGCCCCAGGACCCGTCAGGAGCAGCCGCAGGGAAGAGGGGATCCTGGTTCAGTTCTTAACCAGTACTTCCACTTCTTTCCTCTTTCACTCTTACTGTCTCTGAACTGTTAGTTATGACCTTTGACCTTTGACCTGTGCCTGACCTGCACTCCTCTCTGCCCCCCGTCCCCCCCCCAGCGAGGTGTCCCAGGCCAATCTCTTCAGCCCCCCTCAGCCAACTCAGAAGCAGCCGAGCCGGCGTCATCCGCGGTGGCGGGGCCAGCTCCTCCCCCTTCCTCCTCGTCTTCCTCCTCCTCCCCGCGTCCTCCTCCTCCGCCTTCTGCCCCCCCCTCCCGTCCCGAAACATCGTGGAGCGTCAGCCCCGCATGCTCAGCTTCAGGGTGGAGTACAGGCAGCACACAGTGGAGGTGGTCCTGGAAGAGGCCAGCACTGTTGGTGAGCACAGCCTCCACAACCTCCACAGCCTCTACAGCCTCAGTCTCTGTCTGTACTAATGAGGACCTGATTGGGTTTGTTTGTGTTTAAACCAAACAGCAGCGTTCCTGCATGCAAAGTAGCAGCTTAACTCTTGTGAGTTGTTGCTCCTGTTGGACAAATGCTGAACTGCGGGTATACTGTGATTTCTGCTCTTCCTCCTCTCCTCCCTCCTCTCCTCCCTCCTCCCCTCCTCTCACCCTCCTCCCTCTCTCCCTCCTCCTCCAGTGATATCAAACAGATCCTAGAGACAGAGTTGGGGGTTCCAGTATCTAAGATGCAGCTGAAAGGCTGGAAGAGTGGAGATGTGTCTGACAGTGTGAGTTTCAGAAGCATGTCTGCAGGAGCCACAGATTTCCTGTCACGTGGTCACATGATCACCTGGTCACATGATCACAAGCTCTCATCCTGGGTCAGAACACTGGAATTACAGTCAGTTCTGTCCATTCAGTGGTGCTCACAGACTCTCTCTCTCTCCTCTCTTTCTCCTATCTCTCTCTTCTATCTCTCTATCCTCTCCTATCCCTCTCTCTCTCTCTCTCTCTCTCTCTCTCTCTCTCTCTCTCTCCTCTCTCTCTCTCTCCTCTCTCTCTCTCTCTCTCTCCTCTCTCTCTCTCTCTCTCTCTTCTCTCTCTCTCTCTTCAGACGGCACTGAGAAGTTTACACCTGCCCAAGAACAACAGCCTGTATGTCCTAACCCCTGACATCGCCCCTACTGCCAGCACCAGCCAAAACAGGTGACCCTTCCTCTCTCTCCTTCAGCTGTCTTCTTCCTCTCTCTCTGCCT
>CM059312.1:7910000-7917500 GCA_030340665.1 Neosalanx taihuensis | reverse complement strand
AGATTAAACCAGCCATAAACACAATTGGGAAATGTTTAATGGACCATATGTGCACAATAAGCTTTTATATGTTTTCTTTTGCTCGGGTTTGCTGCCATGTATCTTGTTTATGCTGACAGAATGGATGGCTGTCAAAAGACACTGTCTCAAACCAGACTGCAGTCTCACACACACACACACACACACGCACGCATATACAGTGCACATTAATTATCCGTACACCCACACCCATAGTGTCTGCTCTCGGGTTTCTTCTCTCCTCTCTCTCTCTGTCTCTGTCTCTGTCTCTCTGTCTCTCTCTGTCTCTCTCTGTCTCTCTCTGTCTTTCTCTGTCTCTCTCTGTCTCTGTCTCTCTCTCTGTCTCTGTCTCTGTCTCTGTCTCTGTCTCTCTCTCTCTCTCTCTCTGTCTCTCTCTGTCTTTCTCTGTCTCTCTCTGTCTCTGTCTCTCTCTCTGTCTCTGTCTCTGTCTCTGTCTCTCTCTCTGCTCTCTCTCTCTCTCTCTCTCTCTGTCTCTCTCTCTCTCTCTCTGTGTGTGTCTCTCTCTCTCTCTCTCTCTCTCTCTCTCTCTGTCTCTCTCCTCTCTCTCTCTCTCTCTCTCTCTCTCATTAAAGAGACTAAACAGAACAGAGAAACGTGGTTAATTAATGTCAATCCAGTGAAAGTCTTTGAACAAAGTTCATCCAGCAATTCGTCTGAAGAGGTTTACTGTCAGTTAAACAAGCTAACGCTAATGCGCTAGCCAGAATGACCTGTGTCTCTGCAGTCATTAGCCAGTCGTTAGCCGTTAGCTAGAGGTGACTCAGGTTGGGGTCGTTCAAAGTTTACATGGTTAAGAGGTTTTCTGGAGCGGGGAGAGACACTCTTTACCCGTCTAAAGGTCATCTGGGGTTTGAACCAAAACTGTCTTCTGTCTTCCCTCGTCCAGTCAGCTTCCCCAGAGCCCTGTGACCCCCCTCTCTCACCACACACACACACACTGTCTAACACACACACACTGTCTAACACACACACACACACTGTCTAACACACACACACTGTCTAACACACACATACACTGTCTAACACACACACACACACACACTGTCTAACACACACACACTGTCTAACACACACACACACACACACACTGTCTAACACGCACACACTGTCTAACACACACACACACACACTGTCTAACACACACTGTCTAACACACACACATAACACACACACACTGTCTAACACACACACACACACACTGTCTAACACACACACACACACACTGTCTAGCACACACACACACACACACACACTGTCTAACACACACACACACACACACTGTCTAACACACACACACTGTCTAACACCACACACACACCATCTCTCTTACCACACACACACACACACCATCTCTCTCACCACACACACTGTCTCTCTTACAGACACACACACTATGTCTCTAACAAAGACACACACACGCACACACTCTTATCTCTCTCACACACACACACACAGTCTCACATACACACACTATATATCTAACAGACACACACACTCTTATCTCTCTCTCACACACACACACACACACAGCCTCACACACACACACACACATCCTCAAACAGGGATTATCTCCTAAACGAGTCAAACGTTCATAGATTATTCTGATTCCCTGTCAGGTTTGAGCCGACCGGATCGATCAAGACAGAGGTGACCCCTTTGACCCTGACCTTCAGCATTCTATGATGTTTCCATTTACAAACACCATGAAGGGTGAACTTTGACCCCCCCCCCACACACCCCCCCCCCCCCCAGGGTTTAGAGTTTGAAACATGGAAACCAGAAATAGAAGAAGCTTTACATCCCTGTGAAAGATCCTTGAGTGGAATGACATCGAAGAAGGAACACCCTCTATCCTCCTCTCTCTTTCTCCCTCTACCGCTCTCTCTCTCTTTCTGTCTCCCTTTCTTTCTCTCTCTCTGTGTGTGTGTGTCAGTGTGTGTGTGTGTGTCAGTGTGTGTGTGTCTCCATGTTCCTCTGGGTTGGCAGTCCTCCTATCAGCACTCAGCAGTGTTCCTCCTGGTGAGACTACACAACATGCTTTCTTTTTTCTATTTTTTCTTTATTTTTCTGGGGAATCTTCATCAGCAGCTGTTTGAGACCAAACGTTACAACAACATGTGTCTACTTGTCTGTGGGTTGAGGTCTCTGTGGTTAAGAACTGTGATCACACACACACACACACACACACTAAACATCACCTGATCGCCAAGAGAAAGACGAGATCAAATCAAGTTTGCTCAGATTCAAACTTGGCGCAGTTTAACTTGCGCTGATTTCATTAACACAGCTGTTTGGTCTTCAGCGTTTGTAGATGAGCACATGCTAGCTAGGTTAATGCTTTTAGAGCAATATCATCTGAATAGCAGGTCCCTCTGACATCACAGGACGAGGGAGGGAGGGAGGGAGGGAGGAGGGAGGGAGGGAGGGAGGGAGGGAGGGAGGGAGGGAGGGAGGGAGGGAGGGAGGGAGGGAGGGAGGAGGGAGGGAGGGAGGGAGGGAGGGAGGGAGGGAGGGAGGGAGGGAGGGAGGGGAGTCAGTTTGAACTCTCCTCACCTAAAGCAGACTGTCTGTGTGTTCGAGACGCTGAACAGGAAATCAACATTCTGTCCTCGCTCTCCTCCTCTTCCTCTTTTCTCTCTATCGCTTTCTCTCTCTCGCACATACAGACATGCCTTGTTAGTATGCCTCTATCTCTCGCATTCAAAACACACACACACTAACACACGACACACACACACACACACACTAGCGCCTCACCAACAGGCACAGCGTTCCTGTGGAATCTCCTCCAGGCATTTCAAGGTGAGAGGCACACTAAGGTGTTGGGCGAGCGAGATAGCCCAGAGAAGCTATTAAAATATAGGCTTGTGGTTCTGTTATCTCTCCTCCTGAAGACAGCCTCACACCACACACACACACACACACATTAGGGAGATAAAATACAGGTCGAGGGAGGGAGGGAGGGAGGGAGGGAGGGAGGGAGGGAGGGAGGGAGGGAGGGAGGGAGGGAGGGAGGGAGGGAGGGAGGGAGGGAGGGAGGGAGGGAGGGAGGGAGGGAGGGAGGATGTCAGTTTCGCAGTGCGAAGGAAGCTTAAATGTATTAAATCTGCAGATTACTCAACTGAGAAATTGTTGAAGTTTCTGGAGAAGTTGAAGGATTTAGCCTGGTGTTAAACACTGGGGTTTAGGAAGGGGGCCACATAACTGTGATGGGGTTTTCTGCTGTTTTTCCATTTCTTTTCTTTTCTATTCTTCACCCTTTCATTAAAGCTCTAAAGAGATTACTGAAGTCTTTATATTATGTCCTCTCCTCTCCACAAAAGGACAGAATAAAGATTAGACTTAGTTTTAGGATTAGGATTAGACTGACTATGGGTTAATGGTTAAGATTAGACAGAGGGTAAGGTTAAGAGTTCCAGTCGAGTTACACAAACATTTTCAGATGACAGTTGGGTTTGAATTGTGGGATTGGATTAGAGCGATGGCTGAATTAAGGATGTGAGGGCAAAGGTCAGACCAGGGTTAAGAATGAGGTCTAGATTAAACTCTGCTGGGATCTGGAGGAGGGGACATGATCAGCTGTAGACCGAGCTGGTGTGTGTGTGTGTGTGTGAGTGTGTGTGTGTGCGTGAGTGTGTGCGTGTGTGTGTGTGTGTGTGTGTGTGTGTGTGTGTGCATGATAGGTCACTGTTAGTCTGTACCAGCATTCATTCCAGCTCTGTGTTGTCTATTCGCTGATCCACTTGATGGCTTCTTGCCTTAGCGAAGGGAAACCTCATTAAGATGTGCATCAAGGGGGCCCCTAGGGGCCACACCTAGGGGCCACACCTAGGGGCCACACCTAGGGGCCCCATCTGTAGAGGCGTGTGTTATGTGGCTGAAAGCAGCCCTTTTAGAGCCATAAACACAGTCTGGAGTGTCTCGGTGCAGAGACACACACACACACACACACTCTCCCCCCCCAGCTGACTGTGACCATCCAGTGCCCTCCCCTCTCCTCCCACTCACCACAGCCCCTCTGGACTGCTCTCTCCTGGGATACACTCCCACACAGCCAGGGGCCCTGGGGCCCTGGGGCCCGGGTGGAGAGGAAGAGCTGGGATGAAGGAGGAGGTGGGGGGGGGGGGGGGTGTTAAACTGTCATCTGTTTTAATCCGTCATCCTGAAAGTAGTTTCAGATCACAGAGAATAAGCTGTGATTAAACTGCACTGTGATTCAATTTCTTACTTACTGAGAGTTTTTACTGTTTTCTTTTCTTTCTTCGTTTCTTTGACATTATGTTGTGAAGTTCTTTTAATGGTTTTACGTGAAGCACTTTGAACTGCCTTGCTGCTACTCAACAAAAACAGACTGAGGAGGGAAACACAGGAACAGCAGCACCACCTAGTGGCTGGAGACTATTCCACACCTAAGACCCCCACTTCCTCACCCCTCCTCCCCCATTTATTTATTTCCCACACCTCTCCACCTTTCTTCCACTCATCTCAGAAAACATAAATTCCTCAAGTCCGCCCCCCCCCCTCCCCCCCCTCTCCTGTCCCAGTCTCATCTCCCCTTCCCTATCCATCTCTGTCGAGCCAATCAATAATCAATCTGCCAGCGGTGACCCGCCCTCCATCCATCTCCATTGGCCCAGCAGAGCTGGAGTGCAGTCCGCCTGTATAGATCATAATTTGGAGGCTGTAATTGCAGGTCAGAGGAGGAGAGAAAGAGAGTGGGCGAGAGAGAAAGAGACACAGGGAGGGAGAGAGAGAAATGAAGATGGAAAACATGCGGCCCCTCTCTGCTCCACCTCTTCACTCTCACTGACCCAGTTTCCTCACTTTCCCCCCCACTTTTATCCGTGTGTGTTTGCGTGTGAGTGCAGGCAGGCCCAAGGAATGTTAGAGGGGAACTTCTACTGGGGGGGGTGGGAGTGGGGGGGGGGGGTGGGGGGGGTGCATGTGTTTGACAAAGAGAGAACGTTCCCGGAAGCCTAACCATGCATCGTACGCGCTACGTTAATAACACCTTCCCCAGTATCCCTCCGCTCGCTTCTCATCAAGGCTTTCTGCTGAAACACTGTTTGCAATATGCAATTAATGAAGCACTGTAAAGCCTTTCACTGCATCCCATTCCAGGTGTAATTGTGTGAGATTCTCTCAGGGCGAGGGAGGGAGGGAGGGAGGGAGGGAGGGAGGGAGGGAGGGAGGGAGGGAGGGAGGGAGGGAGGGAGGGAGGGAGGGAGGGAGGGAGGGAGGGAGGGAGGGAGGGAGGGAGGGAGGCTTGTCAGGAGAAACAGAGCTGTCTTTAATCTTCGTTTGATGACTTTCAGCACAAGTGGAACCGTTCAACATGGAACCAGTGCAGGAAGGAGAGATGAAACTAGAGAGAGAGAGAGAGAGACACAGACCGAGAGAGAGAGAGAGAGAGAGAGAGAGAGAGAGAGACAGAGAGACAGAGAGACAGAGAGAGAGAGACAGAGAGACAGAGAGAGAGAACTAATTCCAGAGTTGGCTGGCAGGTTTGAAACAGTCAGCCTACTTCTGTCATTCAGACTGTGGGTGGCTGATCTGGAACAGAACAGCTTGATGAAACTCTGCACAGCCTTCACAACACCTCTGAACATGCACAGCATTATGATGGACATCACAGTGTCTGGGAGGAGGGCTGTGTGTGTGTGTCTGTGTGTGTGTGTGTGTGTGTGTGTGTGTGTGTGTGTGTGTGTGTGTGTGTGTGAAGTGGAAGGGGTGTTTTTCTTTTGTAACAATGATTTAATTCCCTCGACACATCAAAGCACAACAGAAGATGTGGTGAGTTTTAACTGAAGCAGTTATTTATAGACTTTAACTGTCCCTGATGCAGACAGATGCTTCAATACCAGCTAGGCACCATAGAATACACTACTAACACTAAGCTGGAGAGAAGGAGGGAAGAGGAGAGGAGAGGAGAAGAGGAGAGGAGAGGAGGAGAGGAGGAAGGAAGAGGAGGAGAGGAGGAGAGAGGAGGAGGAGAGGAGGAGAGAAGGGCTCAACAGACTTTTTGACAGGAAGATTTGTTGCCTCCTATGAGACCTCCAACTATGTATGAATGCGCGTGCGCGTACACACACACACGCACACGCGCACACACACACACACACCTTATCTGCCCTGGCAGAGTAGACTGATGCGCCGTACTTGAGCAGATTAAGAGAGTTCATGCTGTGTGTTCCCAGCATGGCGTCCATTTATCCTTCAGCTCACAGGAGCTTCTCCACACAGCCTCCTCACAACGTGCACGCTCCTCAGCCTCACCGTGCACACCCCTCACAGCGTGCACGCTCCTCAGCCTCACCGTGCACACCCCTCACAGCGTGCGAACACAGTACTGTGGAACACAGCACTCTGGAACACAGCACTCTGGAAAACAGCATTCCTCTTCCCTACCACCCCTTTTTCTTCTCCTCTCCCCCCTCCCCCACACCCACCCTCCACTCTCCTCCCTCTACCTCCCTCTGCTCCTCTCCCCCTTCCTCTCTCCCTCCTCTCGCCCCCTCTCCTCCTCTACCCCCCTCCTGCTCACCCCCTCCCCTCCATGTGGGGAGGACCACCTGGTGGCAGGCAGACAGACAGACAGACAGACAGACAGACAGACAGGCAGACAGACAGACAGACAGACAGACAGACAGACAGGCAGACAGGCAGACAGGCAGACAGGCAGGCAGGCAGGCAGGCAGGCAGACAGGCAGGCAGGCAGGCAGGCAGACAGGCAGACAGGCAGACAGGCAGACAGGCAGGCAGGCAGACAGGCAGACAGGCAGACAGGCAGACAGACAGACAGACAGACAGACAGACAGACAGGCAGACAGGCAGACAGGCAGGCAGGCAGGCAGGCAGGCAGGCAGACAGACAGACAGGCAGACAAACAGACAGGCAGACAGGCAGGCAAACAGGCAGGCAGACAGGCAGACAGGCAGACAGGCAGACAGGCCGACAGGCAGGCAGACAGGCAGACAGGCAGACAGGCAGACAGGCAGGCAGACAGGCAGACAGGCAGGCAGACAGGCAGACAGGCAGACAGGCAGACAGGCAGACAGACAGACAGACAGACAGACAGACAGACAGACAGACAGACAGGCAGACAGACAGGCAGACAGACAGGCAGACAGGCAGGCAGACAGGCAGACAGACAGGCAGACAGGCAGACAGGCAGACAGGCAGACAGACAGACAGACAGGCAGACAGACAGACAGACAGGCAGGCAGACAGGCAGGCAGGCAGGCAGGCAGACAGACAGGCAGGTAGCTCTCAGCTAATTATTGACAGATGGGCTCAGCAGCTCACTGGTGGAGAGGAGCAGACCACTCTCCTGCTGCCAGCCCACCAAGATAATCCAGCACTCAGCTTCCTGAACCAACCACACACACACACACACAGGAACACACAGGAACACACACACAGGAACACACACACAGGCACACACACACAGGCACACACACA
>CM059312.1:7855000-7907500 GCA_030340665.1 Neosalanx taihuensis | reverse complement strand
TGTCCACAGACAGCAGGACAGGAAGGAGGACCTGGCTGCAGTACCAAAGGCGGCAGCTAGGGGGAGCACATGGGCATGTGGCCGTCCGGTCATCTGTTACCACGGCGTCTGATGGAGGAGGGGAACTTGGCTAATGTAATCCCATTACTAAGATAGAGCTGGGAACAGTCACACTGCTCAGCCCACACAAAGAGCCTGTCTGCTGCCTGCAGCACTACAACACCACCCTGCTGGAGGGAGGGAGGGAGGGAGGGAGGGAGGGAGGGAGGGAGGGAGGGAGGGAGGGAGGGAGGGAGGGAGGGAGGGAGGGAGGGGGGGAGGGAGGGGGGGAGGTACAGGGATGCACACAGATCTCCCTTGCCCTCTACATGCTCCAGCCGTTTAGACTGATATGCTGGTGCACAGCAGACTGAAAACACTACATCAGATCTATCCACACTACATCAGATCTATCCACACTACATCAGATCTATCCACACTACATCAGATCTATCCACACTACATCAGATCTATCCACACTACATCCGATCTATCCACACTACATCAGATCTATCCACACTACATCAGATCTATTCACACTACATCAGATCTATCCACACTACATCAGATCTATCCACACTACATCAGATCTATCCACACTACATCAGATCTATCCACACTACTTCAGATCTATCCACACTACATCAGATCTATCCACACTACATCAGATCTATTCACACTACATCAGATCTATCCACACTACATCAGCTCTATCCACACTACATCAGATCTATCCACACTACATCAGCTCTATCCACACTACATCAGATCTATCCACACTACATCAGCTCTATCCACACTACATCAGATCTATCCACACTACATCAGATCTATGCACACTACATCAGATCTATTCACAGATATAATTAAAGCTCAGACTGAACAGTGGAAGATGTTCCTATAAATAGCATCATGGGAGGAGAAATGAACAGCTGCCAGGAAAGACGACTCAAGGCTTTCTAACGTGTTACTGAACGCACCAGGTGTTAATGATGTTACCAAGTGTTCAGCTCCACGTATCCAAACAGAGGAGCTACAGGAACACCCCCCTCCCCACCCCCTCCCTCCTGTCATCCAGCCCCCGGCCCAGAGAGCCCCCCCCAACCCCCCCCCCCTTCCTGTCACACACCGCACTGGAAATTAAAAGCCACTCGGAAGAATTGGCACCTTTTAAACTTATTTTTTTGCTCCGTGCTGATTTTCATTATTGGAAAAAAGCTTCAGTGTCCCCCGCGGTGTGAGGAGGATGGAGGGAGGAGGGCGAGGAGGAGCAGGGGAGGAGGAGCAGGGGAGGAGGGGGAGGAGGAGCAGAGGAGGAGGAGCAGGGGAGGAGGGGGAGGAGGAGGAGGAGCAGGGGAGGAGGGGAGGAGCAGGGGAGGAGGGGGGAGGAGGGAGGAGGAGCAGGGGAGGAGGGGGGGAGGGGCAGAGGGACTGATAAAGAGAGAATTGATTCCAGCCAGAGGAGGAAGGTGTCTCAGTTTAGGACCTGCAGGTAAACGTCTGGCCTTGCATTTTTCTTCTCTCTCACTATCTGCCTCCCTCTCCCTCTCTCTCCCTCCCTCTCTCTCCCTCTCTCTGCTCTCTCTCTCTCCCTCCCTCTCTCCCTCTCCTCTCTCTCTCTCTCCCTCTCTCTCTCCCTCTCTCTCTCTCTCTCTCTCTCTCTCCCTCTCTCTCTCTCTCCCTCTCTCTCTCTCCCTCTCTCTCTCTCTCTCTCTCTCTCTCTCTCCCTCTCTCTCTCTCTCTCTCTCTCTCTCTCTCTCTCTCTCTCTCCCTCCCTCTCTCTCTCCCTCTCCCTCTCTCTCTCTCTCTCTCTCTCTTTCTCTGCTCTGCTCGACTGACTTGTCTAAAGGCAAGTTGTCAGAGAGAAAACATCAATCTCCAGCCTCATGACTTCTTAAAGCCTCGGTCTCTGCTGCCGTCTTATCGTTTTAATCTCCAGGCCAGATTAAAGAGGTCACCTCCAACTTCCTGCTAACTCTGCAACAAGCACAGCCTCTTTAGCCTCACGGAAACTCCACCCCAGAATAAAAAGAATCAACTTATTCTATCGCAAGATGATCTCAATGACGCCAACTGGTATTAGTGTCCTTGATATACAAATGTTGTCGTTCTAACTGCTGATAAGAGAAACACAACATAACATTCTGGAAATATTCAGTAACACTTCTTATTAAAGTGTAGCTACACATTAAGGTGTGTGTAACTGCAGAGAAACACCCACAGTATTAACATTGTAGGTACAACCCAGTTCAAGTTCATTACTGGTGGTGAATGTGATGGTGAATGTGATGGTGAATGTGATTGTTGGAGATGGTTGGAGATAACAAATAAATAACAATTAAATCTAATAAAACAAAACATGTATCATGGCGTCTCTAAGGGGGTTAACCAGTTCTGTTTCATAACATCATAACATTTCCATGTTATGTCATTTATCAGACACTCTTATCCAGAGCGACTTACAGCAAGTATAGGGACATTCCCCCGAGGCAAGTAGGGTGAAGTGCCTTGCCTAAGGATGCCACAAAGTCATGTTGGCACAGCCAGGGCTTCGAACCAGGTACCTTCTGATTTCGAACCCGACACCCTAACCGACGGCGCCACATGACTCGACATAACGACACAACCACAGAGAGATAAAGGAAGATGAAGAGAGAGGGAGGAAGACTAGGATGAAGGGGGTAAGGGAACAGAGATCCCCCACACCCCCCTCTTGGTGTCTTTATGAAGTTTTGCCCTCCAACACTTGTGTCGACCTAGATGAAGAGGCTGCGCTGGTCTGGAGGACAGACGACACGAGCACACTGTGAGACCGGCATCATCATTCTAAACCAGACTATACCTCCTCTATTCTGCCCTTTCATTATCATTTTTCTCCCTCCCTCCCTCTCTCTCCCTCCCTCTCTCTCTCTCTCTCTCTCTCTCTCTCTCTCTCTCTCTCTCTCTCTCTCTCTCTCTCTCTCTCTCTCTCTCTCTCTCTCTCTCTCTCTCTCTCTCTCTCCCTCCCTCCCTCTCTCTCTCTCTCTCTCTCTCTCTCCCTCTCTCTCTCTCCCTCTCTCTCTCTCTCCCTCCCTCCCTCTCTCTCTCTCTCCCTCCCTCCCTCCCTCCCTCCCTCCCTCCCTCCCTCCCTCTCTCTCTCTCTCCCTCCCTCCCTCTCTCTCTCTCTCTCTCTCTCTCTCTCTCTCTCTCTCTCTCTCTCTCTCCCTCCCTCTCTCTCTCTCTCTCTCTCTCTCTCTCTCTCTCTCCCTCTCTCCCTCTCTCCCTCTCTCTCTCTCTCTCTCTCTCTCTCTCTCTCTCTCTCTCTCTCTCTCTCTCTCTCTCTCTCTCTCTCTCTCTCTCCCTCCCTCCCTCCCTCTCTCTCTCTCTCTCTGAAAGCCCGCAGCTATACAGTCCCATCCACACAGCCACTGCAGAGAGCTAATGGCTTCTAGTGATGCATTCTTAGCCAGATGGTCTTAACTGTGTTATCAATCTGGCTGTGATGGTGGTTCTGCTCCTGGCCCTGTTCACTGGCCCTGGACAGCCCAGCGCAGACAGACCAGCCTGGCTGAGAGACTGCTGAGAGACACCTGGAGGTCTCCTCTATTCACGCTTTCATGCTTTAAAAGTTTTTTTGTGGTTCTCTCTCCTCCCTGTGTCTCTCTTTCAGACACTGTCTCTCTCCCTCCCTGTGTCTCTCTTAATGTCACTGTATATATCTCTGTCTGTCTGTCTCTCTTTATGTCACTCTCTGCTTCTCTGTCTCTCTTAATGGCTCCATCTCTATCTGTCTCCCTCTCTCTCTACCTCCCTCCCTCCCTCTCTCTCCCTCTCTCCCTCCCTCTCTCTCCCTCTCTCCATCTCTCTCTCTCTCCCAGAGCTAATCTACCCAGTGGCCGGCCGCAGCAGCGGCAGCAGTGGAGGAGGAGGAGACTTCTGGAGATAAAGACTGAGGGAGTTGAAGGGTCCTTGGCGAGCCTGAGGCAGGGAGAAGGTCAAAGGAGCTGCTAAGAGAAGAGGCTGTTATCATCCTGCTAGCATGCTATCAGTGAGCCCACAATCCAGCTTATTTACAGTTATTGCTCCCTGTGGGTGCACACTCCTGCGCCCGGAGCTGATTGGCCTGTAATGAGTTCAGGAACACGGGGAGCAGGCGTGAGACCGGAGAGAGAGAGAGAGAGACAGAGAGAGACAGAGAGAGAGAGAGAGAGAGAGAGAGAGAGCAGAGAGAGAGACAGAGAGAGAGAGACAGAGAGAGAGAGAGACAGAGACAGAGAGAGAGAGAGAGAGAGAGAGAGAGAGAGAAGGACCAGGGAGGCGGGAAATCATCCAGGACAACAGATCAGGTCAGCAGAAAGGAGGTCTACAGGAGGAAGGCTCTACACCGGAGAGGACACCTCCCTCCCTCTTCCCTCCCTCCCACCTCCCTCCCTCCCACCTCCTCACCCCCCACTCCCTCACATATCACAGTGATAATGTAAAGGTTGTCCTTAAAGGAAAGGCATAGGAGTTTGGAGAAAGGGCTTGTTTGGAAAAGCACACACAGTCTGACCTTGAATAACTTTAGTTACTTTTCACTTTCATTTGCCCTGTTTTTATAAACATATATATATTTTTAACAGTATTTGCTTTCTTGCTTTTCCTCTGTCTGTTTTTGGAAATAGTTAAAGGAATAACAATAAAATATTTAGTTTTATTTTCCTCAAGTACTTACAACAGGAGTCTAATACAGCTCCCAGTCAGCCTCAGGGTGATTTACGCTAGGGGGAGAGAAGGATGTGGTGCAGCAGTGATATGAGAGTGAAGCCGTAGCCAACATGGTGGCTTCTCCCGCTAGGAGAAGAAATCTCTCATTATCAGAACAGCTTTTCGATCTGGGGAATTAACACAAAGAGCCGCTTCTGTCAAAGCACCAGCAAGCCTTTTCCAGACGGGAGGAAATGAAAGAGCAGGAAAGAAGTGGTGTGGAGAGTTGTACAGAGAAGCCTTGGCATGGGGGCAGGAGGGGGGCAGGAGGGGGGCAGGAGGGGGGCAGGAGGGGGGGCAGGAGGGGGTAGGGAGGGGGGCAGGAGGGGGGCAACAGGGGGGCAGGAGGGGGGCAACAGGGGGGCAACAGGGGGGCAACAGGGGGGCAGAAGGGGGGCAGGAGGGGGGCAGGAGGGGGGCAGGAGGGGGGCAGGAGGGGGGGCAGGAGGGGGGCAGGAGGGGGGCAGGAGGGGGGCAGGAGGGGGGCAGGAGGGGGGGCAGGAGGGGGGCAGGAGGGGGGGCAGGAGGGGGGCAGGAGGGGGGCAGGAGGGGGGCAGGAGGAGGGGCAGGAGGGGGGCAGGAGGGGGGCAGGAGGAGGGGCAGGAAGGGGGTCTGTGTCCTTAGCCAGGATCACTACCCAAGCATGCTGTCATTTACTGAAGAGGAATAAAGCAGCCAACCAATAAATAGACCTAACAAAGTCAGAATGTACTGTACAAAAGACCAGGAAGAGGATTTGGGTTTCCTAGAGGACAGTTGTCACGGTGATATGGTAATCTCTGGTACGAGCATCTGGCGTGAGGGGGACCCGTATGACGACGTGTCGATTTACAAACGTCTTTTGTGACTTGGAGGAAAAAGAGCTTTTAGATTGATTCATTTAGAAAGACGCTTTTATCCAAAGCCACTTTCAAGAGAGAAGCTTTACAAGAGAGCATCAGTCACTGATCATAACAACATGATAGACCCCAAACATAGCAGGTGGTCAGATTATGAAACAAACATTGTGTGAAAACAAACAAGTGCCAAAGGGAAGAGTCATAAGAGCATTCAGTTAAACGAGTTACAATTAAACAACATGAACCTCAAAAAGTGCAATAGTGTACCTGTAGGAAAGCAAGCAACAATAACAATATACCTCACAGTGAGTACAAAGAGGGGGTGGGGGGTAGGAGAGGGGAGCTGGTGTGAAAGCGAGTGCAGCTTGGAAGAAGCTATCAAGTGTGTTTCTCAGACAGATGTTTTCACTTTCTCAGCTTCTGGGAAAAGCAAGAAGAAGGAAGAAAAAGAAAGAAAAAAACGCCCGCCGCTTCCGACGGCAGCAAGATGACACACAAAGGCAGCCCCTCCATCTGAGTACGGCTCCACTGTAATGCTGCGAGGCAGCTGTCTGCAAGACAAACCCTACATATTCCTATTCCCATGTACGGCTACATATTGCCTATCACTTTGTAAAGATTCTGTGCTGCTCCGCCAAACAGAACGAGGTACATCAACCATCCTCAACCCAGAGGAAGGTTCTTCAAATAAATCACTCAAACAAACATGGACGGCTTAAAAAACATGAACTCATAAAGCGTTACAAACTGCATCTCCCCTCTCTCGCCCTGCCTCCCTTTCTCCCTCACTCTCTCTCTCTCTCCCTCCCTCTCTCTCTCTCTCTCTCCCCTCTTTCTTCCTTCTTTCCCTCTTTCCTCCCTCTCTCTCCCTCCCTCTCTCTCTCTCTCTCCCTCCCTCCCTCCCTCCCTCCCTCTCTTTCCTCTCTCCCTCCCTCCCTCCCTCCCTCCCTCCCTCCCTCCCTCTCTCCCTTCCTCCTTATCTCCCTCCCTCCAGTGGATGAGAAATGTCATGCCTGCTCCTGAGCCGGTGTGTTTACGACGCTTGGAAATGAATGACTTCATCAGTGTGTACGAGCAGCAGCAGTGCAGTGCAGGCATGTTGCAGTCACTCTCACTTTAGACATATTGGTTCCCCCTAATGGAGGTAGCGGTGGTTGCAATTTCACCCTCGCCACACACACACACACGCACACACACAGGCGCACATCGCTGTGATATTGAAGTACTGAACCAACAATCTTTGGCTGATTATGACAGAGTATGAAATATAAATGTTGACAAAATAAATGCTTGTAGGAGTCATGGTCTGGAGTTATAGCCAAGGGTCAGAGAGAGATGGGGAGATTAGAGACACTTCTGTCCAGGTCCTGGTTAGGACATTTAGAGATCAGTCCAAGCAAGGGGGAATGTCCCTGCATGTGTGGGCTAGGTGTGTAAGGACAGCTAACAGCTAGGCTAACAGCTAAGCTAACAGGTCCATGTGTTCTCTGGCTGATTACAGCAGCCTGGCAGAATGTCACACTGGATTATCTCCGGTTTCATTTACTCTGCATTTTCTACAATCCTGATATCACCTCAGTCTGCCTGGCTTCACTAGCTCAGCACCTTACACACACACACACAAACTAAGTGTGCAAATATTATGACTGTCAGAACACGCAGAGCGATTTCAGCCCTGGAGGATCCTGGGTAAAACCTGTGTGTTGGGTGGTGTGACCTTCATAGAGGTCATCCTGTCACTCAGAAAGACAGGATGTTACCTCATGGGGAAGGAAGGTGACGCTGGATTCATCACCAGGTGAGCACTAACGAGACACAAACCAACAGCCTCCATCAAGACTTAGCGGGTCGTTTACTCCTCAGGTAATCTCCTCCCACCCCATCCCTCCCTCCCTCCATCCCCCATCCCTCCCTCCCTCCATCCCCCATCCCTCCATCCCTGCCTCCCCCATCCCTCCCTCCCTCCCTCTCTCCCCCATCCCTCCTAGCTCTTCCCTTTCATGCCTTCCTTTTTATGTTCTCATCACAGAACCCACCAGGAAGGAGAAGAGGGGAGGTGGTGGAAAGGAGAGAAGAGGAGAAGTGAGGAGGGGAGAGCTCAGCCCTCTCTAAGCCACTCCTGCTAAGCATCTGGCTTGATTGTAAAAACGTTTCCCTCTTCTCTAATCAATGGAGTCTCCTCTGTCCTGATTCATGGGCACTCTGGAGTATATAAATATCTTCTGACAAGACTGCCTGTGTTACCCTCTCTCCCTCTCTCTCTCTCCAACCCTCTCTCTCCCTCTCTCTCTCCCTCTCTCAAGACTGCCTGTGTTACCCTCTCTCTCCTCTCTCTCTCCAACCCTCTCTCTCCCTCTCTCTCTCCCTCTCTCAAGACTGCCTGTGTTACCTCTCTCTCTCTCTCTCTCTCTCCAACCCTCTCTTTCCCTCTCTCTCTCTCCAACTCTCTCTCTCTCTCTCTCTCTCCCTCTCTCAAGACTGCCTGTGTTACCCTCTCCCTCTCTCTCTCTCTCTCTCTCTCTCTCTCTCTCTCTCTCTCTCTCTCTCTCTCCAACCCTATCTCTCTCTCTCTCTCCCTCTCCCCCTCTCTCTCTCTCTCTCTCTCAAGCCTGACTATGTTACCCCCCACCCTCTCTCTCCCTCTCTCTCTCTGACTGTAATCACTCATCATGTAGAAGAGCCCCCACAATTGCAACACGTACCACTTCTTTCAAAAGATAAGACAAGATGGATTTAGAACCCCGCCTGGCAGGGGTGGGCAAACAGGAGGAGAGACCACAGAAAAAAAAAGAGAAAAACAATTAAGAGCACCATCAGCAGCCAACAGTGGAGATATATTTTCCATAACGTTTATCCTCATTAGTAATCTCTAGACAGAAGACTCTTTTCTTTTCTTTTTTCTTGAAGTCTATTTTCTCTCTCCTCGTTTTCTTTGTTTCCATTGATTGAGGAAAGATTCTTTTTAAATCTATTATCATTACTGCGGGTGATTTAAACCCTTTAGAGCATGTCGGCCAGATCGAGATGCTTCAGAGACTCCACGGTTTCTATAATGTCACAGGAGGAGCCGTTCATTTCGCCCTTGGAAATAACGTTTTTACGAAGTCTCAACACCGCTGGGCTAGTTTAGGAAGTGATGTTTTCTTTACTGCACATGCTCAGGTGAGGCCATGCACACCTCCTGCTGTACGTTCAGAGAACAGGCTGTTCAAACGGTCGTTACACCACATCAGTACAGCTCTGTCCACGTCTGCACAGGCTCCCTAATTGCCAATTAATGGTCCTGCAGTAATGCAGTTCCAAGCCGTGTCCATCCAGGCAGACAGACAGATATCTTCACAGACAGACAGATATTCAGACAGGCAGGCAGACAGATAATCGGAATCAGATTTACTTTATCAGATATCCACACAGACAGACAGGAGACAGACAGATATCCACACAGACAGACAGACAGATATCCACGCAGGCAGACAGACAGACAGATATCCACGCAGGCAGACAGACAGACAGATCTCCATACAGACAGACAGACAGACAGACAGATCTCCACACAGACAGACAGGCAGACAGATCTCCACACAGACAGACAGGCAGACAGACAGATCTCCACACAGACAGACAGACAGACAGACAGGCAGACAGATATCCACACAGACAGACAGACAGACAGACAGACAGGACTAGAAGCAGTCTTTGAGGTGTGTGTTGCGTCAGAGGCAGACAGGAAGAGAGGAGGAGCTTGTTAGTTCCTGCTGAGGAGAACAAGCTATCGAGCTGAATCTGACACCCACCCAGCTACCTGCATGCTGAGGTTAGCCAATCAGAACCGCTGTGCCGGACAGATTAAACGCTTTTCCTCGCATGTGTCCATTGGACTGTCGCTCCCCTGCTTGGCCAAGCTGTGATTCCCTCCATCCTTCTCCCTCCCTCCCTCCCCCTCCCTCCTCCCTCCCTCCCTCCCTCCCTCCCTCCCCCACTCGACCTGTTTTCTCGCCCCTTCCATCAGTTCACAAAGAAAAGAAATCTTCCCAAGCGAGGAGGAAAGATAATGGCCTATTTACACTTGTGAGACAGTGGGTGAACCTGGTGTAGTGAGATTGCTCGGAGGCTGGGGGGGGGCAGGAGGGGGGGGTGATGTATATATTTGGCTAAACGCTTCATCTGTGTGACTCGCCGGTGGACATGTGAAGTGTGGATCTATGGGCTGTTCTGTGGCCCTGCCAGGCTTATCAATGAAGCCTATTAAATCCTTCTGGCCCCCGGGGGCCCCCATGTTCCTCCCTGCCTCTGTCTGCACACACACAGCTCATGCTACAATCAATGCCACTTTAATTACCTCTGTGTTGCACAGTGCAAAAGTACAGTGTGCCTTTGTCCACACAACCTCTGATGCTGATGAGAAGGACACAGTGACGACCTTGGAGGACGACCTTCCACCCAGCTCAGAAACATGGTTCATTAGGTCAAAGATCGCTAGGGTTAGAGGTCAGTTATACTGCTCCAGGACAGGCCTGGTTCTGATGACACTGATGACCGCTCACACACGACCATCCACGTAACATTGAGACGGTTCGAAACTCATCGACAACAAAGATTCATCTTTTTGATTTTCTGCAAGCGCAAACACAAGTCAATAACACACCATTCCCACGTGAAGCTTTAGATGTGAAAGTAACTAGTGCTTAGTGCATATTTGCATATCCAGACTAGGGAAACATTTCCACCGTGCTTCTGGAAGCTCGTAGTCTTACAGGAACATCGATGGGATTTTTAATGACGCCTTGAGGAAATACAGTCATTATGTCTCTCTGGTATCAGTCTGCATAACATCACGTCCAGCCGTTTATTTCACCTATCTTCAGCGAAGAGGGTGGCAGTGTGTGTGTGTGTGTGTGTGTGTGTGTGTGTGTGTGTGTGTGTGTGTGTGTGTGTGTGTGTGTGTGTGTGTGTGTGTGTGTGTGTGTGTGTGTGTGTGTGTGTGTGTGTGTGTGTGTGTGGGGGGGGTATGTAGGCTGGAAGTCCTATGTAAAGATATAGTGTAGAACTGGCTTAATCACTTATATAGAGACAAGAATGTGAATTGTTTCTCATCTAAATGCTAATGAGGTGTTTTATACCTCTGGTAAACTGTTTATATAACCACAGTCTGTTTTAATAAACCAATTAGATTTTATTACCAGGAATACTAAAGAAACAACAACAACAAAATTAATAAAATAAAAAACAGCGAAGAAAAATGTCTCAAGTTTCTCAAAGAAATGTATGCAGAATGTTGACAGCTGTCCTGCTTTTTTAAAGCAGAAATGGAGACACTGGTAGACTGAAGCTGATTGGATGACACCTTTTGCATACATTTCTAATAAACATGTCTATTTGAAATGCCCATGTTCCCTGTGGTAAATTAGGTTTCAAGAGAGGGGAAATGAAGTTTACCGTCATGAAAGACGGTTCTCATCTCCTGGTGAAGAAGGAGACAGAAGACAGAAGAAGCCCTGGAGACCGGAACCTTCATGCAGATCTATAAGGATCTAGAATGTCTCCTCTGGTTTCATCCCTGTCACTGACATAACTCACAGAACCTGAGAACCCTTCTGCCCTGCGCACACCCACTCTGTTCTGTGTGGAACACACAATAGGGTTCTCCAATCGCCACGGTGATACTGTGTGCAGATTGGAACGTCCTCTAATGGTTAACCCTGCACAACAGTGGATTGTTATCTTGAAGGATTTTCCCTTGCGCTCTATGAAAAGGCCACCTTGTATTAACCCACCTCGCTCGCTCACCACGCTGCCCGCTCACTCCCTGCTGCTTAACATGCTACCTGCCAGCTCGCTTGTGAAGAGGCATCCATACTCTTTACATTTACATTTATTCATTGAGCATTGATGCTTTTATCCAAAGTGACCTCCAACACAGAGCTTTACAGAGGAACCATAAGAGCATGCAGTCAAACAGTTATTACAATTAAACAATATGAACCTCAAAAGAGCAAGAGGTATCTGTAGAAAAGCAACAATAATATATATTGTCTCTTTGACTCTGATTTATGAACCATCGTTACAATTGAATACGTAGCTGACGTCACAGAACAACACAGCATCTCTACCGTACGACTGACAACAGAATTAATGGGATTCTAAGTGGTTGAAAACATCATCTGCCATAGTTCTCCACTGCAACAGCAACAGCAACAACAGGACATTAATTTGACATTAGCAGCACACTAACATCAATTCCTCTCGGCTTTCCAACTTTAGTAATGCGTTTACTGGAAAGAGATTAATATCAATTCCATAAATCATTCAGTGGACTTTCTGGAGCCAGAGACACCAGAGCTGATGTCATACATGTCAACCGATCTGAGCGTGGGACAGTAGCACACATCAGTGTCCCTCAACACGGACCGTCAGCGAATAGAGAGGAGACCATGAAGACGCCTTAAAAACATTTACATTTAGTAATTCAGCAGACGCTTTATTCCAGAGTGACTTACAGCAACTACAGGGACATTCCCCACCCTGAGGCAAGTAGGGTGAAGTGCCTTGCTCAAGGACACAACGTCATATGGCACAGGAGGGAATCGAACCAACAACATTCAGATTACTAGCCCGGCTTCCTAACCGCTCAGCCATCTGACTCTTTCAAACTCGGGCCGCCTTAAACTCGGGCCGCCTTAAACTCGGGCCGCCTTAAATAGAGCTTATACTGGGTTATTAAATTGTCTCAACCTCCACAATGTCAAAGGTTATTCACGATGACCTTTAGTATTTCTTTAAACTTTTATAGTTTGTTGAAACCAAACTACATTTCATTTTCAGCGTATATAAACTCAAAGAGTTGCCTTGCACATCTGTCTCACAAATAAAATATAAATAACTTTTTGAATTCTGTTCTCCAGTATATATAGATTTTCTGGTCTGACAGCTGTGTAAAAACATTGAATAAAAACAACTTTGTAAAGTTCAACTTCATATCAGTTGGAAGTTAAAATGGGTCTGTCAGGTGTTCTGGCCTCATCAGCTTCAGATGCTGAACCTAATCTTCTGTCAGGGAAACACATACTATGTTCCAGAGAGGCTCTGTCAATCAACTAACTGGACTACCTCCCTGTCTCTCCCCCTCTCTCTCTCTCCCTACTTAACTCCCTCTCTCCTTCTCTCTCTCTCTCTCTCTCTCTCTCTCTCTCTCTCCCTGTTTCAGATTCTCCTCTCCTAATGTATCTCTCTTTTCTCTCTCCTCCTCCCCCTCCTGTACAATTAGCTTTGTCACAGTGGGGGAAGCACTTTATTTTCACCGCTCTATCTTTCATCTGCCTAAAAAGTGATAAACGGAGAACATTAACAAAGCCCTCTACAACATATTAACCGTTGTTTAATTACACTCCGCCAAAGGGCTTGAATGTGGTAAAAAGGCCCAGTCACTCACACTATAGCCGTCCATTCTAGCTCTCTTGGACTAAAGTGGATAATTTGCCATTCACACAGCATGTTCAAAGAGATGACAGTCTATTTCACGGCTTGTTGTAAGGTAGCAAAGCCAGACTTATTCCAATCATGGAGCAGATGCATCAAAGCTGTATTTTACATATCCTCCACCGCTCTGAAGTGACCACAATCTCACTGATGACGACTTATCTGAGGAGAGTTTTGATGTGCAGCGAAGCGCAGAAACACACAGACGAGCAGAACATCAAAGCCATGTGGCTCAACATCTGACTAATTTGTTAAGGTGTTCTTGAATGTTGAAGTCTGACTCCTTAAAGTGCAACAGACGTCCACAGAAGATCTACATAGTCTCCCCCAAACTCTCCCTAACACCCCCACCACCCTACCCCCCAACACCCCCTACCTCAACACTCGCCACCCCCACCTCAACACCCCTAACCTCAACACCCCAACACCCAAACCTCAACAACCCCCAACCTCAACTACCCAAACCCCAACACCCCCAACCTCAACACCCCAACACCCAAACCTCAACAACCCCCAACCTCAACTACCCACCCCTAACACCCCCAACCTCAACACCCCAACACCCAAACCTCAACAACCCCAACCTCAACTACCCAACCCTAACACCCCCAACCTCAACACCCCAACACCCAAACCTCAACAACCCCCAACCACAACTACCCAACCCCAACACCCCCAACCACAACTACCAAACCCCAACACCCCCAACCACAACTACCAAACCCCAACACCCCCAACCACAACTACCCCACCTACCACTCTCGAAGCAGGCGTCGAACACCAGGTGTCCTTTCCTCTGAGCTCCAGAGTATCCAGGAGGAGCCACCATCAGTTTGTTGACGTTGCCCACCAAGGCATCTTCTCTCCTCCAGCCTCACTGCCTAAAGAACACCCAGAGAGAACCATGGATCACTCACACTGACCTGTACACCGGTCAACAACGCAGAACAGAATACAAAAATGAAGCGTAGTACTGAATTTTACGGTCATTCTTTGTTAGTTTTTGCAGATCATTCTTGTTTCGTGACCTGCAGATGACCGATTAAGATAACCGTAGTGCTAAATACAGTTCTTTATCTGATATCAGCTAGGTGGAGATAATTAATGGTTTGCTGCTACTTAATAGGTTTTTAGATTTTCGGGGGTGTCTTATCAAGTATATCTTCAGTCTATCTAAATTTTTATCAAAGCAATTAAAGGTTTAGTTAGGTATATCTAAACTGTACAACAGAAGCCTATAATATGCAATGCGTAATGGAAAAATGACCAAACCAAATATGATTAAAATACTTTATTAAGATACAATTAAACGATTAAATTAAATGTTTGATTAGATGTATGGAGGGTGATCTATTTACAGTGTAGGGTAACATTAATCAGGCTTTCCAGAGTCTGAACGATATCTATCCACTACAGGACTGTATAGCCACTTCAAAAAAGCTTGTTGTTGTGAAACTTTGTATGTTTGTTAAACATTGTGTTAGATGTTATATAACACCACGCTATGTCAACACAACAACAGTAAACAGGTGTACTGTGCTGTAGCTTCATGCATTCATGCAAAAAACGGCCACAGCAGCACAAAGATCATAATGGGAAAAGAATATCGACCAATGCGAAGACAAATTATTGCGTTGTTCTTGCTTTTCCATTCGGTTATGATCGATATTTAGAAACAACAGCAGCAGATACAGACTCTCTCATGCAGTCGACTTGTTTTGATGAACGACACAGCAGCAGCTAGCCGCGTTAGCTCGTCTCTCTGTCGGGGACGGAGGCAGACTCGCTGCCCTGAACATGCTGTGTTTATCTGGAGAAACTCACACTTCGAGTGTGTTTGACCACAGGCTACAAACGGAGGTAGTTATAAACACTAAATATGTTTTAATTTACACACCAGTGTCGATGTCTTTCATACTATCCTCCATCTTCCTCTCCCGTTTCTCTGGCAGAAATCAGGACGCTGGCTGGCTGTTGCTACGGCAACGCGACGTCAGGAGCGCTAGGCGGCTCTAGGCTGGAGGACGTTGGCTCGTGACGTAGGCGCGAGCAGGTGCATCTGCGCGTGAGGTGCATCACGCGGGTCCAAGCCGGAGCCCATCTGATGTTATGATCAAAACACAATATGAAGTACAGCACAACATCACATTATACTCTGACAAATACTCTGAGGCAGATCATTGTACAGATATAGGCCCAAATATATATATATATATATATATATATATATTTACTTATAGTTTGTCAGAGCCACCACTTATTAACTTGAGTGTAGTCAGGACTTATTTTACCAGTCTTTTAAAAACGTGTCTGTATTACCTGTGTGTATTTTCACCATATTTTATGAATACAATACAAAACAATTAAATCAAATCCCACCCGCTAGGCCTTAATCAGCGGCACAGCGGCAGTTATTCCCCCACGCGCACCTCCACCCCGCGCGTGAGAGGAAGCGAGCATCACCTCCACCTGCGGTAGAGATGCAGGCTGAACCAGTGACTCATCCCCCCCCCCCCCCCACATAGATTAAAGCTGGATTGTCTCGCCAGACAATCCGAGCGTAGATGTCATCAAGTCCAATCAGCTCTGACCCCCTTCTCCTTCTCCATTATTGCCACTGCAGCTGATTAACTGGCTGTAATGGACGTCCGCGAGGCGGAGCGCGCGCAGCCGCTGCTGCTAATTTCCCGCCTGTAAGCTTGTGGGTAACAGGGGCAAACGGATAACGCCGGGGGAGGAAGAGGGGAGGGAGGGAGTCGGAGGGAGACAGAGGGAAAGGGAGGGAGGGAGAGAAAAAGGGAGTGAGAGAGAGAGAGAAGGGGGGAGAGAGAGAAAAAGGGAAGAAGAGGGGGAGAGAGAGGGAGAGAGGGTTTGTTGGAGGGGTGGCAGGGGGGGAGGGGGGAGTCGATTATATTTTGTCAGCGTGATCATGTTTGATGGTAAGCAACACACCGCTGAGCAGATAGGGCACACTGATTATTTTTCAGATGATAGAGAAGGAATTGCACTGTGCAATATTTCCTTAAAATTGAAAATTGAATAGTTGTCCTTCATGCTATGTCAAATCCTGACTCCAGCCAATTAAAGAGCTCCATGGTGTCACTGCGTTTATTTCTGTATAGCCACGTGTCCAATTCAATTAGGGAGGCATGAGTAGAATGAATAACCAATCGTAGAGGACATGGGGAGAATGTATAACCAATCAGGGGCATGATCAGAATGAATAACCAATCATAAATCTGTGTTTGGTTGATATTTTAAACCAAGAAAATATGCTTCTTTTATGTTTTAAAAGCCCCTCATCCACCCCCCATCCACCCCTCATCCACCCTCATCCACCCCTCATCCACCCCCTCATCCACCCCTCATCCACCCCCCATCCACCCTTCATCCACCCCTTCATCCACCCCTCATCCACCCCTCATCCACCCCCCATCCACCCCCTCATCCACCCCTCATCTACCCCTCATCCACCCCCCATCCACCCCTTCATCCACCCCTCCTCCACACCTCATCCACCCCTTCATCCACCCCTCCTCCACACCTCATCCACACTGTTTCTCTCTACCAGGAAACATCCTGCTCTCCAGATCTGAGTTCCGTACACGTGACTTAATGAACACATCAATCAAAGACAAACAAGAGGGGAAAATGAGCCGTCCAATAGCCGATCCTCACATTTTAATTGCCTCTCCAGAGATTCAATATTTCTTTTCCCGTATCAAAACAATCCTGACCTCTGTTTAATTCCGCACATACGACTTTCCTCGGAAGCACATGTCACTGTCATGGTTAAACACAGAGCTAGTGTTTCCGCTTCATAATCCAGGGTTATTTTTAGCGTCCATTGTTAGCAGTAATGATTGGAGGACATACCTTTTAGCTGTGAGCAGAGCTGAGAGGCCTCAGGGAGATGGAAGCCTGTAAATGGAGGATATGTGTTCAAACCCTCCCTTTCAGTCGCTCTTGAAAAGATGTTGTTGTTGTTGTGGTGTTCTTTTGTTGTTGTTTTCATATTTTTGGGGGGGTTCCATAGAAAAGACGATGAGTTGATCATAACAAGTGAAACTTGCGTCATTTCAGAAAACATATTTTGTGTTCTGCGATGTGGAGACTAGAAATAGTCTTTGGTTTTTTTGTGTGTGTTTATGTGTGTGTGTGTGTGTGTGTGTGTGTGTGTGTGTGGACGGGGAACCTTTTTCCACATCAGCTGTGTTGACACCTCCGTTGACGATCCCGGGGGAAGTCAGGCAGAATTGGACTGTGGGGGTTAAGAGCCGACCTGCAGAGTAACACAGAGGATCACTATGGCGACAACACCCAGGATGGAGGATCCTGAGCAAGGCAGCGGTTCAGAGGACTGACTGGCTGATGAGAGCCACAGATGATCCCTGGAAACAAACTGGACCAGGAACTGAGCTCAGGACAGCAACTCCCATCTCTCTTCATCCTCTTCCTCCTCCTCATCCTCCTCCCCACCCCACCCACCCACTCACTCCTCTCCCTTCTCTCCCCCCCTCACCCCTTTCCCTCCCCCCTCACCCCTCTCCCACCCACTCCTCACCCTTCTCCCCCCCCCCTCACCCCTCTCCCCCTCCCCCCTCCTCTCCCCCTGGCTCCAGTCCACTCAGACAGATGGTACAGTGTCAACAGTGCTATTAGAGCACTGCCTCCTCCAGTTGGATCCCTGGTAGAGAAAAGCACAGTCAGACCCCAGAGGACATTGCCCAGCCACCCAGCTTATGCAGAGCCAGAAACACAGAATCACTTCTGTCTGCTGAACAGGATTCAAACACACTGGGTGAATCACTTCTGTCTGCTGAACAGGATTCAAACACACTGGGTGAATCACTTCTGTCTGCTGAACAGGATTCAAACACACTGGGTGAATCACTTCTGTCTGCTGAAGAGGATTCAAACACACTGGGTGAATCACTTCTGTTTGCTGAACAGGATTCAAATACTCCAGGTTGAGAAAAATGCCATGAAGAAATACAAGAAAAAAGAAGAAAATAAAAGCCTATTGAGAGCGATGTTTATTTCACAGCCATGTGCAGGAAGGTTCTAGCACTAATTGACCATTAGTCATTTGAGATCGTGCTTCTAACAGGGTGATGGATCTCACTCTGTTCTGCAGGGCTGCCATGCTAGGCTACTTTCGATAAAAGCAAACCTATTTCAGACTGAAAGTTCTGTGGGGAATTGAACCCATGACCTCTAAGGATGCTGCTCCCACCTGCTCTGTACTCTTACTGTGATGGGTTAGCTCTCCTCCTCCACTGGAAGGGGGGGTGTCACCACAACAGAGGAGCAGAACATGAGACTTGACCTTGTTTACTTCCCTGACAAGAGGGAAGAGGAGGAGGTGGAGAGACAGGGAGGAAGATGGGAGGAAGGGGTGGGGAGGGAAGGAGGGAGTGGAGAGGGAGGAAGGGAGGGGGGAGGAAGGGAGGGGGAGGAAGATGGAATGGGAGAAGGGAGGAGGAAAGAGAGAGCAGAGGGGGAGGAAGATGGAATGGGAGAAGGGAGGAGGAAAGAGAGAGCAGAGGGTGAGGAAGATGGGAGAAGGGGTGGGGAGGGAGTGAGGAGGAAGATGGGAGGAAGGGATAAGGGAGGAAAGAGAGGAAGAGGAGGAGAGGCGATGGTTGGAGCCATCTTCCCACCTTGTGGCTGCATGGAGAATTGTAACAGCATCAGCGTCTGAGCAGGAGGGAGGGAGGGGAGAGAGAGAGAGAGAGAGAGAGAGAGCGTCACAGAAGGGGAAGGAATGAAGGAGAGGGAGGGAGAGCGAGCGAGAGCGGAGGAGAAGGGGTGAAGCGAGAGAGGGAGGGAGTTTAAACTAAGAGCTATGCTTTGGGACAAGCTAATCTGTGTTGGAGCTGTGTGCAGATCGGAGCGTCTTGTGTGAGCCAGCGTGCGGGTGAGCGATAAGAACACCAGCTTTTCGCTGCATGCCTGTTTTAATGTGCTGACTCTGGGGAGAGAGAGAGAGAGAGCGAGAGAGAGAGAGAGAAAGGAGAGAGAGAGAAAAACCAACCCAACCCAGAAACATAGTGACTCTTCCTGTGGGTGCTGAGATTGTGGGTCCAGGCAGAGCATCAGTGTGAGAAGCAGCCTGACGAAAGGAACACAGCTGACCAGCTGACCACCTCAACCAAAACGCAATTAACAGAGGATTTCTCACCCTTGTACAATCTTCTCTTTTTTTTCATTTTTTCTTTTTTTTTCCTGATCCGTCTTTTTTATCCTTCTTTTTTTCTCCGCTCTGCTCTCGGACTGTCTCCTGTTTGACAAGGAGACGACACAGCGACGTGAGATCAGCAGAACAGACCTCCCCCCTCCCCTCTCCCCAGACTCTCAACATGTTTGAAATAAGCCGGACGCTCAATGCTGCTTTGTTGAGTAACGAGGTAAAACCTGGATTTGAATATTCCTTCACGCTTCACGTGTGTGTGTGTGTGTGTGTGTGTATGTGTGTCTGTCTGCTGCCAACCATTCCGTGAGCCATGTTACTATGTGTGTGTGTGTGTGTGTGTGTGTGTGTTTCTATACACACTCTTCTGTCCCCACGTTATTAGACACAAGACAGATTATTAAGCGATCAAGACAAAACCACATTAGCATTCAGGATGGATGAACACAGAGAAGAAAGGATGGATGGAGGGATGGAGGGATGGATAGATGGAGGGATGGAGGGATGGAGGGAGTAGTGGAGAGGGACGTTGGCTTGCGGTAAAGTGCAGGAGGGTGGCAGCCTAGCAGTTTGATCATGACAGCTATTGTTCCCACAGTTCTGCCAACAGCAGCAACATGGCTTCAGTCATCTAGCCTTCCAGTAACATAACCCATCCAAAGCTAAATGTGTGTGTGTGTGTGTGTGTATTTACATCAGGCTTAGTTTGTATGAGGGGCGTAGTGTTCTATGATATCCCCCTCTCCTCCGTTCCTCATCCTTTACCCCCCCCTTTCCTCTCGTTTCCCTCTCTCTCCCTCCTTTGCCCTTTACCATTCTGTCTCTGTCCTTTCTACCTTCTGTTTCTCCCTCCCCCTTTTCTCTGCCCCCCCTCCCCCCACCCACATCCCCACACCCTCCCTCCCCCCGGTGTCCGTGTGTGAGCGTGTGTATTCTGGGAGCAGCATCTGAAGATGATGGCCAGCTCCAGCCAGCTATGGGGACTGGGGGCCGGCGGCAGCAGCTCCCCCCGCCAGCTCCCTCCAGTTCTGGCCGGAGGCAGGCCACGTCTGGTAAGAGGAGAGACGGATCTCCACACTGCAGACAGCTCAGAGGGACAGAGAGCAGAGAGGACCAGGGGGAGGGAGGGAGGGATGGAGGGAGACCAGGTGAGGGAGGGAGAAAGGAGGGAGGGAGAAATAAAGAAAGGAGGGAGGGAGACCAGGCGAGGGAGGATAAAAAGGTGAGGGAGGGAGAAAGGAGGGAGGGAGAAAGAAGGGAGAAAGAAATAAAGAAGAGGGAGAGAGAGAGAGAGAGAGAGAGAGAGAGAGGCAGAGAGAGAGAGAGGCAGAGACTTAATCGATGCAGGATCATGACTGTATATCCAGGAATTGTATTAGCAGCTATTTACATGCTTGTGTGTGCTTAATTACATCCGCCTACTCTAGTTTTACCCTGTGCTGGCAGGTTGTTACCTTGGCTGCTGGAGAAGCAGTGAGTGTGTGTGTGTGTGTGTGTGTGTGTGTGTGTGTGAGGGACTATGTTTGTGTTAGAAGTGTTAGCCTCAGTAAATGCGCACTTTGCTACTGACTGAAAACAACACTGGATTGTCTGAAACAGGCGAATCGTTCTCTGTTCGGTTAGGGCAGCAGGAAGACACAAGATAAGCTGACGTTTAACAACGTTCACACACACACACACACACACCAACAACAACTGTTAATGTTTCTTTTGCGATACACACAATGTCAGAATTGATTGACGGGTGCACAAAGAAAGGGTTTTTAATCCTTAATTACCAGGAGTATCTTTCATTTAATGTTACAGTTTAATGTAATGTCGGCTGTGGCGCATTAACTCTCGCAGACACACAGTGGAACAGTGACTAGGGAAGTGATGTTCATGGAAAGAACTAGATGATAACAAGGATTACATCCGCCAAACATCATCCAATACCGGATTCTTTCAAAGACAGAGCAGAATGTTTACGTGGCTTCGTTGGTACGCAAAACAAATGTTCTGATCCGAGCCTTGTTATCCTGCTGCAGTGTGTGTGTAGCAGTGTGTGTGTTTATGACATCTATGGATACAGTTTTGTTCAGTTCAGGGAAAAGGTTATCGCAGAAAGAACGTCCCCCCCCCCCCCCCCCCCCCCTTGGGCTTAGCAGAGTACCACAGTCAGCATCATTGGGAAGGGGATCCTGAATCCTCCTCGGTGTGTTAAACTGACATGAAGCTGTGGGGTGTCTAATCTGCTCTGGTGTCGCAGGTTTGGGCTCCTCGTCAAACTGGCTCAGATCCGAAACCCTGGAGCCTTCCGGAACACCGTAGAAATCCTCGTCATGCTGACAGTAGGGAGAGAGAGACGCTGGCGTTGTCGGGCTGTGTGTGTGTGTGTGTGTGGGCGGGGCAGGGTGGGAGGTAGGTGGTTGGGTGGAGAGGGTATGAGGGGGGGGGGGGCCTCATATGTGGAGTTCATGTTTGTTTTTATATTGTCGTTATGTTTCATCGAAGTGAATTGAATGCAGTTTTTTAGTGATTGATTCTGTTGGTCAATATGACTGGAATGAATCGCCACACGATTTTAAAGCAGCTCCATTTTCCTCGCCATGAAACGTATTTGTGTGTGCGCCCATGTGTGTGTGTGCACCTGTGTGTGTGTGTGTGTGTGTGTGTGTGTGTGTGCGCCCATGTGTGTGTGTGCGGTTTGCTTGGTTAAAACAGACCATCGTTACAGTGATTAATGAGACCTTCATTAACCACAGCCCGCTCATTTGCATACATGAGATGAATGTGGGGGAAGGAGGGTGTGTGTGTGTGTGTGTGTGTGTGTGTGTGTGTGTGTGTGTGTGTGTGTGTGTGTGTGTGTGTGGTGTGTGTGTGTGTTCACACCTGTATCCCTGCTCCCGTACACCCAGACAGAAGAGATGGAGGAGAACAGACAGACAGTCAGACAGACAGACAGACAGTCAGACAGACAGACAGGCTGCTTGGGGGTTGGCAGACACACACGTTACATTGGCACCCTAGAGACGGTGAGGGGGTCATCTCTATTTCACAACAATGATTAGCTCCCTGCACACACACACACACACTCACACACACACACACTCCCTCCATCTGCCACCCTGCACTTCCTTCTTCCCTGATTGCAGTGTTTTCCACCCCAGGAAATGAGTTCATTTATGCTCTGCAACCTCGTCGAAGCTGACACACTGACAGGTGCTACACTCATCGAGACGCCTGGAGAGAGAGAGAGAGAGAGAGAGAGAGAGAGAGAGAGAGAGAGAGAGAGAGAGAGAGAGAGAGGAGGGAGGGAGAGAGAGAGAGAGAGAGGAGAGGGAGGGAGGGAGGGAGGGAGAGAGAGAGAGAGAGAGAGAGAGAGAGAGAGAGGGAGAGAGAGAGAGAGAGAGAGAGAGAGAGAGAGAGAGAGAGGGAGGGAGAGCGAGGGAGGAGGGAGAGAGAGAGAGAGAGAGAGAGGGAGGGAGGGAGAGAGAGGGGAGAGAGAGAGAGAGAGAGAGAGAGAGAGGAGAGAGAGAGAGGAAGGCAGAGAGATAGAGGGAGGGAGAGAGAGAGAGAGAGAGAGAGAGAGAGAGAGAGAGAGAGAGAGAGGAGGGAGAGAGAGAGAGAGAGAGAGGGAGAGAGAGAGAGAGAGTGCTTTGGTTTCTAAAGGCGAGTTTTCCCCCGCGCCCAGTAAAGGCTGCCTCAGATACAATGGCTGTTGATTGGCTCGTGGCCCTCTCAGCACATGAAGCCACCATTCTCGCCAAACGCCACGTGAGCAACGCGGCATCGAGCGGAAAGCAGCCAGAGATCCTCTGGAAATCACAGCTCTGCAACAGAACAGAGTCCATCTCAAACACAGATAATTTTCCACTAAACATTCAGGAGATGCTCGGGCAGTTTAGGGAGTAGAAGCTCCCCCACCCCAGAAGAGAAGGACAAGATGTGCCAGTGTTAGCCTGGCTGCAAAGACACTAAAGCAGTGCTCAGTCATCTGTGTCCTAGGCAGTGTTTCTCTGCAGAACTCACCTCCACCCCCCTCTCCTCCTCCTCCTTCGTACCCCACCCTGCTCTCTTTCTCTCCCCCCTCCTCCCTCTCTCCTCCTCCTCCTTCGTACCCCACCCTGCTCTCTCTCTCCCCCTCCCTCCCCCTCTCCCTCCTCCTCCTTCGTACCCCACCCTGCTCTCTCTCTCCCCCCTCCTCCCCCTCTCCTCCTCCTCCTTCGTACCCCACCCTGCTCTCTCTCTCTCCCCCCCCCTCCTCCCCTCTCTCCTCCTCCTCCTTCGTACCCCACCCTGCTCTCTCTCTCCCCCCTCCCTCCCCCTCTCCTCCTCCTCCTTCGTACCCCACCCTGCTCTCTCTCTCTCCCCCCTCCCTCCCCCTCTCCTCCTCCTCCTTCGTACCCCACCCTGCTCTCTCTCTCTCCCCCCCTCCCCTCTCTCTCCTCCTCCTCCTTCGTACCCCACCCTGCTCTCTCTCTCTCCCCCTCCTCCCCCTCTCCTCCTCCTCCTTCGTACCCCACCCTGCTCTCTCTCTCTCCCCCTCCCCCCCCTCTCCTCCTCCTCCTTCGTACCCCGCCCTGCCCAGGTCAGTTAGCGGTCAGCAGCTCTCCCACACCGCGGGAGGCTCCGTAATCAAGCGTCCCATCTGATATTCCTCCTGCTTAGCAGCACATCAGGCCAGATCAGACAGGAGAGTCTGTCAAGGATCCTGGTCTGGAAAATTGGAAGTGTCGTGTTCTTGGATTGGGCGTGGCACCATGTGTGTGTGTGTGTGTGTGTGTGTGTGTGTGTGCAGACCCATAAAGGAAGGTTAATAGCACTAGCTGGCACAGTGCCATTACAAGGGGCGGAGGGTGGAGAGCCTGAGAGGGGAGGGGGGCAGGTCTGCAGGGAGAGCTGGTTATGGTGGTGGCTGGCTCCGAGGGGGGCGGGGTGGGGGGCTGGGGGCTGGGGGGGCTGGGGGGCAGGGGGGCAGGGGGGCAGGGGGGCTGGGGGGCCCCTGGTGGAAGGCAGCTGAACCTCAGTCCCGCTGGGAACCATCACTGCAGACTGAAGCAGGTGTTAGCAGCCAAGCATGGAGAGAGGAGAGGAGGAGAGGAGGGGGGACAGGAAAGGGGAGGGGAGGAAAGGGGGGACTGGAAGGGGAAGGGAGAGGAGGGGGAGGAGACGAGAGGAGAGGAGAGGAGAGGAGAGAGAAGAAGGAATCACTTGCATAGAGGACAGGTGGTTTTCTATCACACATGAACCCAGCCTGTTTTTCACACCCTCTCTATCCCTCCCTCCCTCCCTCCCTCCCTCCCTCCCTCCCTCCCTCCCTCCCTCCCTCCCTCCCTCCCTCCCTCCCTCCCTCCCTCCCTCCCTCCCTCCCTCCCTCCCTCCCTCCCTCCCCTGTTCAGCAGTCAGATTCTCTAGGGCCCTCCTCTGCTCCACACTGCCCACAGTACAACACTGCAGGAAAACACAGACCAGCATGAACCACATCCAGAAGGTTCCATAAAACCAGCTTTACGATCCTGACTGAGTCAGAAAAGCAAACCTGATCTGCCCACCAAGTGGATCTGCCCTGCAGCATGAGAACAGCGCTGATGGTTTCCTGTTTTGAAGGCCAGATTAAAGGTGTGCGGTCTGTAACTCTAAGGGGGGAGGGGTTTAACGGCTAGATGACAGACATGATGGACTGGTCGGCCGTAGCTTATTCCTGACATGTTGAGGAACAATCTCCCCCCCCACTCCTCCTCCTCCTCTCCCACCCCCCCATCCCACCCCCCATCCCACCCCCCACTCCTCCTCCTCCTCTCCCACCCCCCATCCCACCCTCGGCTGCAGAATTGATAGTTTCTCATCTGAAGCTTGCCTGGTATCGATCGGCTAATTGCTGGGGAGGCAAAGTGGCTGCTGTCATGAATAAATGATGTATGGCTGACGCCTACATCTAGCTGCTGAGGACTGAAGCTGACAGTATTGACATTAACCCACAGCTAGCAAGCTAACAGCTAGCGTTAACCAAGTACAGTCAGCAGGCCTGTTTGTATTAACCTTTAGCGCTACTTTAAATAGTTAGCGGGCATTAGCGGTTTCTTAGCCCCACGGAGATCTTGCTTCGCTATTGGCCAACGTCAACCTCTCATTGCTGAAGACTGAGCTCCAGTCTGACTAGTGAACTCTCCCCAGACTCATTAATAATGCAGCCATTATAACTGCAGCTTTCAGGTTTAAATGGAGCTTTACCACAGAGTCTGTCTGCCTCCAACATCAGCAACAAGACACTGAAATAACCCAATTTACTACAGCTGAAGAACTGTATTCATGTATGGTAATTATTCCTCAAGGTATCTCGCTTTCTCTCTCTCTCTCCCCCTCTATTTCTCTCCCTCACCCTTCCTCTCTCTCTTTTCCTCATTTTATTTCCTGGAAGTGTGTATGTGTGTGTGTGTGTGTGTGTGTGTGTGTGTGTGTGTGTGTGTGTGTGTGTGGACACATGAACAGGAAAGTTATATTAAGAGCAACACTCCGTCCAGAGATTGAAGAAAGAGCGCTCATTATGAATAAAATCCTTTCACAAGGCGGTTTATCAAACATCAGCTCTAGTTTATCTACCGTCAACAGATGGAGTGGAGAAACCTTTTGAAGAATATAATTACCTTTACTTGTTAATTGAATAGCTACACTACAAAATAGTTAAAAAGACTAAACTAAAGTATTCAGAGAAGGAGAGAGAGAGAGAAGAGAGCGTGAGAACATAATGTGGAACTGGTTACCTACTGAGGCACCTTGGCTGAGTCTCAATCCTGAGATGTTTCCTCTTCCTGTTTTCTTCCAAGGCAGCAACATTCAGGATTGAGATGCTGTGGGTAGTATAGGCCTACAGGAACACATTTGTGAACGTGTATATATATGTGTGTGTGTACTCTGTGTGTGTGTACTGAATGTGTGTGTGGGCTTGTGCATGCGTGTGTACTGTATGTGTGTGTGTGTGTGTCCTACCAGATGGACCGCAGTAGTCACTCTCTGTGTGTGGTTGAACCCCTACTGGGATCAAACGCAACAACCCCCCTTCCCATCTCCACCCCCCACCCCCACCAACACCGTCCCACAAATACCCCTCCAGCCATCGCTGATCAGCCTGGTCCTGTATCCCTCCTCCCTTCCACAAACCTGGGTGGTTTCCCCCACCCACCCACCCACCCACACACACACACACACACACACACACACACACACACAGACATCATCTATACAACCATGCTAACCTCTCGCTGTCTCTGCCTCTCTCTCTGCCTCTCTCCGTCTCAGCCTCTCTCTGTCTCTGCCTCTCTCTGGTCTCTGCCTCTCTCTGTCTCTGCCTCTCTCTGGTCTCTGCCTTTCTCTGTCTCTGCCTCTCTCTCTGTCTCTGCCTCTCTCTCTGTCTCTGCCTCTCTGTCTCTGCCTCTCTCTGGTCTCTGCCTCTCTCTGTCTCTGCCTCTCTCTGGTCTCTGCCTCTCTCTGTCTCTGCCTCTCTCTGTCTCTGCCTCTCTCTGTCTCTGCCTCTCTCTGGTCTCTGCCTCTCTCTGGTCTCTGCCTCTCTCTGGTCTCTGCCTCTCTCTGTCTCTGCCTCTCTCTGGTCTCTGCCTCTCTCTGTCTCTGCCTCTCTCTGTCTCTGCCTCTCTCTGGTCTCTGCCTCTCTCTGTCTCTGCCTCTCTCTGTCTCTGCCTCTCTGTCTCTGCCTCTCTCTGTCTCTGCCTCTCTCTGGTCTCTGCCTCTCTCTCTGTCTCTGCCTCTCTCTCTCTCTGCCTCTCTCTCGTCTCTGCCTCTCTCTGGTCTCTGCCTCTCTCTGGTCTCTGCCTCTCTCTGTCTCTGCCTCTCTCTGTCTCTGCCTCTCTCTGTCTCTGCCTCCCTGTCTCTGCCTCTCTCTGTCTCTGCCTCTCTCTGTCTCTGCCTCTCTCTGTCTCTGCCTCTCTCTGTCTCTGCCTCTCTCTGTCTCTGCCTCTCTCTGTCTCTCTGCCTCTCTCTGTCTCTGCCTCTCTCTGTCTCTGCCTCTCTCTGGTCTCTGCCTCTCTCTGTCTCTGCCTCTCTCTGTCTCTGCCTCTCTCTGGTCTCTGCCTCTCTCTGTCTCTGCCTCTCTCTCTCTGTCTCTGTCTCGCTGTTCACAGAGCTGACAAGAGCTTGTGACAAATACAGGCTAGTTTGGTCCCGAAGTCACCATGAAGTATTCATGTCGAGTCAGAAGAGGTTTCTGTTGAACTGCTGACACAAGCAAGAGCTGGCAGGGCTGGAATCAGACAAACAGGCTGGAATCAGACAGACAGGCTGGAATCAGACAGACAGGCTGGAATCAGACAGACAGGCTGGAATCAGACAGACAAGCTGATATCAGGTGGGAAGTCATGTGGCTGAGTGGTTAAGGTGTTGTGTTAGTAATCAGAAAGTACCCGATTTGAACCCCAGCTGTGCCAACATGATGTTGTGTCCTTGGACAAGGCACTTCACCCCTACTGTCCTCAGGGGGAATGTCCCTGTTCTTGCTCTAAGTCACTCTGGATAAGAGCGTCTGATATGTGAACAGACAAGCAAGAGGAAGATTTTGTCCTTATCTGAGGAAAGTTTCCTAAAACATGTTTCCTGTCCGAGGAGAAAGAAAAGAGCAATTTGTCAAAAAGCCAGAAGGCTGAAGAGCCAACATCCATTTGGTGATTGTTATTGGTGCATAGCTGGACAGTGTGTGAGTGTGTAGTTCCATGTGTGAGTGTGTGTTGCAGTGTGTGAGTGTGTAGTTCCATGTGTGAGTGTGTGTTGCAGTGCGTGAGTGTGTAGTTCCATGTGTGAGTGTGTGTTGCAGTGTGTGAGTGTGTGTTTCAGTGTATGTTGGTGAGAGTGTGTGAGTGTGTGTTTTAACGTGTGTTGGTGACTGTGTTTCAGTGTGTGTATGTGTGTGTTTTTCAGTGTGTCTAAGGTGATCATCAATCTGACGGTCACAGATAGTTCCTGTCTGCCTCAGTGTCCGTAGAGGAGCGGTCAGTCTATGAAGGACAACATAGAGAGAGGAGAGAGAGAGAGGGAGAGAGAGAGAGCACAGGAATACCAAGGAGAGAGAGAGAGCACAGGAATACCAAGGAGAGAGAGAGCACAGGAATACCAAGGAGAGAGAGAGCACAGGAATACCAAGGAGAGAGAGAGCACAGGAATACCAAGGAGAGAGAGAGCACAGGAATACCAAGGAGAGAGAGAGCACAGGAATACCAAGGAGAGAGAGAGCACAGGAATACCAAGGAGAGAGAGAGCACAGGAATACCAAGGAGAGAGAGAACAACCTGTCTATCTACTAGGGGAAACAGACTCTTTACTTCTCCGCATTTCAAAGAAAGTCTTTAAAATATGTCCCGTTTCAAACGTATCTTTTCAAACGTGTACCGAACACGATCCAAATCAAAGTCTTGTCACGTACTTTTACGTATATATATGGAAATTAAACATGGATTAATTTATTTAACGTGGAAACTAACTCGATAGAAAAAAGAACCCTTGTAAATACAATCTCTTTGATTGTGGTCTTATAACATGTAAACTATACCAACATAAAAATCTGCGGCGGATCTGTTTTTTGTCACGAGCCAGAGGAACGCTTCGTAAACACGTGAGTTAGTCAAGTGTTTTTGCTGAAAGTTGGGAGGTATTTTCTGAACCACACCTCAGCTATGAAGCCACACTCTGCTCCCTCGAAATAAACCTGCTGATTATTCCCAGAGAATCATGGGAGGAAGTGAGGGAACGCTGCATCTGCTACATCTCAACAAGACGGATTCAAGACAATTAGCACGTTAGCTGCATGATGTACGTGTTGGCATACGGTGATGTGTTATACAACGCACCCCTTGGAGAGGTTTGCCTACCGAGTAGGGAAGCACTATGTGTTAGATTAGAGACGTGTGTTAGGTCTGCTTGGGTATACCCATCAGAAAGGCACACAGGCAGCGGAGATTAGATAGAAGGGGTGTGGTGTGTGTGTGTGTGTGTGTGTGTGTGTGTGTGTGTGTGTGTGTGTGTGTGTGTGTGTGTGTGTGTGTGTGTGTGTGTGTGTGTGTGTGGGTGTGTGGGTGTGTGTGTGTGTGTGTGTGTGTGTGTGTGACTGGTGTAAAAAGCAAGTGTTGACAGTGAAACTCCTAAAAATGTGTTGTTAGAGGTTTCAATCACAGCCGTCTCTCGATTTGCATCAGCAGAAACGGAGGAATCTGTGATCTTGTTCAACAGAGATGGTTGTGGGGTTTGGTGTGTGGGGTTTGGTGTGGGGTTTGGTGTGTGTTAGTGTATTCACTGCCTGATTACAACATGACTGCAACTTCTAAACAAAATCATTTGTTGTTGTTTCTTAACGACAGACCTGGGAGAGGCAGAAGAATCCAATTTAATTTAAAAGTAAATCAGTGACAGTAAATAAATTCAGTAATAGCTGCAGGAATCTTAGCAAGACAAAAAAGGTGGGGGGGGGGCGGGGGTGATGGAGAAGGTAAACAAGTGTTTCCATCTTTAAAAAGATTCATCCTTTCTCTCCTCTCTCTCTATAAAACCACCCCTCCCCTGTGTCCGCCTCTCTCTCCTTCATCCCCTCTTCCTCTCTCCTTCACCCCTCTCTCCTCTCTCCTTCACCCCCTCTTCCTCTCTCCTCCTCACCCCCTCTTCCTCTCTCCTTCATCCCCTCTTCCTCTCTCCTTCATCCCCTCTTCCTCTCTCCTTCACCCCCTCTTTCCTCTCTCCTTCATCCCTCTTCCTCTCTCTCCTTCATCCCCTCTTCCTCTCTCCTTCATCCCCTCTTTCCTCTCTCCTTCATCCCCTCTTCCTCTCTCCTTCATCCCCTCTTCCTCTCTCCTTCACCCCTCTTCCTCTCTCCTTCACCCCCTCTTCCTCTCTCCTTCACCCCCTCTTCCTCTCTCCTTCATCCCCTCTTCCTCTCTGCGGTCTAATTCAACAGCCTTCTAACCACTGATATTCATCACTGTTATGTTCTTGTTATTTACACTGCAGGACGATTCACAGGCAGCAGTGAAAGCACACAGCCGGAGGGAGGGGGGCCAGAGGGGGGGCCAGAGGGGGGCCAGAGGGGGGCCAGAGGGGGGCCAGAGGGAGGACAGAGAGGGTCTCTGGTTCTGCTGTTACGGTTTGTCATGAAGACAAAGGTCAAAGCTGAAGGAAGGAAGTGGTGAGGAAAGCTAGTGTGATATTCCGAGCGCAGGTCCTCAACAACAACAAAAAAACAACCAAAACACTGTTTTTGATGATCTGACAGGACACAGAGACAGAAGGTCCGACAAAACAGCTAAAGATAGAGAGAGAAAAAGAGAGAGAGAAAATATTGTTTATATTATTATTCTGCACTGCAATTTTAATTGCATTCTAATTTAGTTGGTGGAGATTCCTGGTTCAAGCGTAAGTTGTTTTGCTTTTTGTCTCCATCAGTTCCAAAACCCAAATCATTTTCTATTCTGTTCTAGTATCATCCTAGCAAGCCGACTATACAGACCAGAGCACTGCAAAGTCTTAATTGCTGGCATCAGAGGTGGAGTGTGTGTGTGTATGAGTGTGTGTGTGTGTATGAGTGTGTGTGTGTCTTATTAGCATGTCAAGCACGCTGTTGAGCTGGGCCTCGGCACTACTCAGAGAGCGTCAGGGGTCAAAGGTGAAGTGGAGAGAAAGAGAGTTTCTTTTCCAGAGCTTTCCGCACAAGCGCTCCTTTCTTTTTTTTTTTTTTTTTTCAATTTTGTCTTTCTGTCGGCTTGTGGAAGTGAGGCGTGGGTCCTGCTCGAGGGGAGGCCATTGTTCTGACGCACAATACAAGCGTGTACACTGCGTGTGGCGTGATGCAGGTAGCAGAATTCAGGAGTGTTAACGGCCAATGAAAACATTCGATGCGAAACAAACACGAAGAAAAGAAAGCGATTGTTTTGTATTCTTGTCAGGTTTAGTCATGAACGTCGACGGTGTTCAGGCGTGTTTGATTTGAGTCGGGGAGCGGCGGGGAAGGTGTGGAGAGAGCTGGGGGGGAGCTGGGGAGAGGATTTCCCCACCCTCTTTGGCTGTCTGCTATATCGAATGCAGCACCCACAATGTGGGAAAAAAAGAAGGTGCGGGGGCGAGAAGGAGGATGACGTGTGTGTGTGTGTGTGTGTGTGTGAGTAAGTGTATGTTTGTGTTTGTTGTTGTTGTTGTGTGTTAAACAACAGTCCCATCACCCCTATACCCACACACACCTCTACAGCGTGATTTAAAGATCTCTCTCCCCTTCCTCTCTGGGAGTTGTGTAGCGTGTGGTTTTACAGGGTGGGGTATCTGTGTTGTGCGTGCATGAGCAGTTCTTAGTGGCAATGCTTGGAGGGAAACCCTTTAAAAACAGCCCTTAACCACGAGCTGAGGTGAAATGGGTTTTCTGTGAGGTGCAGGGAGGCCAAGGGAATCATGTTAATTATTGAAGCTGTTTGTGCTGCCTAGATGGAGAGAGAGATGGAGAGATAGAGAGATAGAGAGAGATGGAGAGATAGAGAGATAGAGGGAGAGATATAGAGGGAGGAGAGAGAGAGATCACATGTGGTTGGAGGTGAACGGAAAGGTGAAAGAAGGTAAAGTTTAGTTCTTGCCTGATCATAGCTTCAAAACCTAAACACTTCCCATCTTCTGTAAAGTGTCTGTTGCGCTAAACAACGGTCAAACTAAAGCATCTTAAACGGACACTATACTAACATTATATAAATGTATATAGTCATGAATTGATGATTAAATGATTAATGTTTTTTATGTTAGTTTATTTAGTTTTTATTTTTTTGTAATGCGTAATGCGTTAAACTGTGTTATACTGTCTTATTTACAGTATTATCATTATCATCGTTAACATTTTTATTTTTATGAGGGCATAATTATTAAAAATTGTTCACGGTGATGCAGAAGTTTGAGGGTGATGTCTGGTCTCGAGGCTCCCCTGTGATTGGGTTGATCCTCTGAGTCTCGCGGCTAGTCTCCCCCAGCGCACGCAAGCCCTCCTCCAACTCTCTCCTCCACGAGCGCACCACCCCTTCCCGCTTTAACCGCAGCCAATGAGAATCCACACCGACTGACTCTGCCTTAAATGTGTTGCATGAAGACAGGAAGCTCGCTAAAGCGCTGAGGCTCTCGTGCAGACCAAGTCAATCGTTTATTTAGATTTATTACCTTTTTTCCACCAGCATTTCTTTTTTTCCTGTCCTCCGCCTCGAGGAGGAACGGTGACATTTTCACCCACGGCTCTCAGCAGCATCCTCACGAGCTCATTCATCCACTCTCACGCGCCTCCGCTATCCGATTGTCCTTGGGAGCACGCGCGACCACGAGCGGCTGTCTTGAACAATCTTGGCTTTTTGCTTTTTTCACTTCAACAATTTCCCCACGAAATAAGAATGGTCATGGTGAGTAAATCAGCTTCATATTGTTTAGGAAAAAAACTATAAAAATACTATATTGAAAATGCCATCCGCACCCGCCTTTAGATTACCATTATTTCCCCCTAAATTCTATTTTTGTATTTATTTTATATTTTCATAACAGTTCACGTTTTTTTTTTCAGCAGGTTAAACGCTTTTTTAAATTATCCGGTAGCATTTTGTTCACCCTTCACCAATTGCTTATTTCCAGGTGCACATCAGGTTTGTGTTAGAGAGAATTAACTGAGCTTTTCTGCATTATTTAGTCTGTGAACCAGACAAACTACAGAGTTTAGTTGCTTCAAAGCCTTACTAATTAGCCTAATGTCGAATTCATATGCACGTTATTCTGTACCACAATATTAGATTTGAATGGAACTTTTAAAAATCGCCTTAGGTCAAACCGTAAAATATTAGGCTGTATAATGACACAGACCTACCGACCTTCCTAAATAATTTGTGATCTGCCACATTGTGATGGTCGTACAGGTGTGTGTGTGTGTGTGTGTGTGGGTGTGGGTGTGGGTGTGGGTGTGTGTATTGCTGTGCGGCCAGTTAGTGTGACACCCCAGGCATCAGCAGGGAAGCTCTGGGCTGCCTTAACACCTGAACACTAGCAGAGGAAACTGTGATTCCTTTACTAGGGGAGGAGGGAGGGAGGGAGGGAGGGAGGGAGGGAGGGAGGAGAGAGAGAGGGAGGGAGGTGGAGAGAGAGAGGGAGGGAGGGGAGAGAGAGAGGGAGGGAGGTGGAGAGGGGGGAGGGGGAGAGGGAGGGGTGGAGAGGGAGGAGAGAGGGAGGGAGGGAGGGGGAGAGGGAGGGAGGTGGAGAGGGAGGCAGGTGGAGACAGGTGGAGAGAGGGAGAAAGGTAGAGGCAGGTGGGGAGAGAGGAAGGGCGGGAAGGAGGCAGGTGGAAAGAGGGGGCGAGGCAGAGAGGCAGACTGGGTTCTGAGCGAGTGTGTTGACAGAGAGGACTCAGAATAGAGAGTGAAGGTGTAAACAGTCTGGAGAGGGAAGGAGACGAGAGGGGGGCGGGGCAAGGGCAGACGAGACTGGCCCGGGAGCCAATCAGAGAGCTGGCAGCGCAGTGTCTGACCTAACAGATAAGGAGGAGACTAGGGAGGGTTCGTGGGTTGGGGTTGGTGGAAGAGAGAGAGGGAGGGAGGGAGGGAGGGAGGGAGGGAGGGAGGGAGGGAGGGAGGGAGGGAGGGAGGGAGGGAGGGAGGGAGGGAGAGGAAGAGAGAGAGGGAGGAAGAGACAGAGGGAGGGAGGGAGGTTGGTGTTCTTTCTCCGTCTCTCTCTCTCCGTCTACTACCTCTCTCGCCCCAGTCTCAGCTCTCAGCCTGTGCGAAAGACTACAATGCCTGTGCTCATCAGAAGCACACCGCAGTCTGGAGAGGGCTAGGAGAGAGAGGACGAGAGACATAGAGACAGAGCGAGAAAGAGGACGAGAGACATAGGTAGCAGAGAGAGAGAGAGAGAGCCCCAGGCTAGTGGTGATATTTTGCTGAGGAGGTGAACCAGCCGGCAGCCCCAGATGGAGTGGAATGGGTTTAAAATGGTAAGAAGTGGACCGGAACCAGCCAGCCAGCCAGAACCAGCCAGCCAGAACCAGCCAGTCAGCCAGCCAGCTGTGTAATATCACCAGCAGTAGCACTAGGGAGAGAGAAAGGTGTGTGTAAATGTGTGTTTATATCTGGCGTAGCAGAGGTGTGTGTGTGTGTGTGTGTGTGTTTATATCTGGCGTAGCAGGTGTGTGTGTGTGTGTGTCTTTATATCTGCTGTAGCAGGTGTGTGTGTTTATATCTGGCGTAGCTGGTGTGTGTGTGTGGTCATATTTGCAGAGAGCTCAGGTTATGAACAAGAGGCTGTTTTCTATGTGCAGTGTTTTGTCTGCTTATATCTGTGCTCTGTAGTATTAATGGATACTCAATGGTGTGTGTTGAAATTCATGTATGCAAAGTGCTTAGTAACAGTAGGTGGGAGGTGAGTGTTGTTTTCTAAATGTGTTTTTTTGGCGTATTGTAGATGCTGTGTGTGTGTGTGTGTTTGTGTATGCAGCGTGTGTGTGCATGCAGCGTGTGTGTGTATGCAGCGTGTGTGTGTATGTAGCGTGTGTGTATGCAGCGTGTGTGTGTATGTAGCATGCGTCTGTGTGTATATACAGTGTGTGTGTATGCAGTGTGTATGTGTGTGTGTTGTCCTGTTGACTAAGGGCTCTGAACCCCCCCTCTAGTGAGAGCCAGCAGACTGCCAGAGAAACACTTCACCTCCTCACCTCCCTCCGTCCATCCAGTGCCCGGTCAGGACAGACCTGTTGACCAGCAGACACAGCCAGCAAAACTCTCCCAGGCCAGCACCACTGCCCCACCCCAGCCCTCTCTCACTCTCTCTCAGCCCCTCCCCAGCCAAGCCCTACCCCAGTCCTTTCCCAGCCCTTGGCAGCACACTCAGTCAACGCTAAACTACGTATCATTGGTGGGATTGTAATATACTGCTTTTGATATGATGTCCAGGTCACAAAGGAACTACATGTGGTTAATAAGAGAATAGGAGAGGTATTATTCTGTGTGTGTCAAAGTTAATGTTTGATTGTTTGCATTTGGGATTTACTCCTGTGAGCGTGCAATCAAAATGCTAATGGAAAGAGAAAGCAATTCCCCCTCCGGTGACAATGGTAGCTGTGGCTAGCACAGTGTGTCCCTGAACACTATCCGTAGCACAGTAATGGAAGGGCTGGTTACTAACTCACAGCTGAAGGAGAGGAGGAGGGGGGGGGGTGCTGAGGGGGAGGGAGAGAAATGGGGAATAGCGAGAGAGAGAAAGATGGGGAATAGCGAGAGAGAGAGAGGAGAAAGCGGGGGAAGGTGGAGATGGATAGAGAATTAGAGAATGACAAGCCTGGAGGAAGAGGAGTGTTGTGAGAGAGAAGGGCGAGCAAGGACCGGGGGGAGACAAAGGGGAAAAAAGACAGTTATACATTAGACAGGGAGAGAAATAGAGCAAGGAAGAGGTGAGAGAGAGAGAGGGAGAGAGAGAAGAAGAAAAGAGAGAGGGATAAAAGTAACAAAGGAAAGGTGTTTATGGTGCAAACCTTATCCAGACACCATTGTACCTTAAGAACAGCTACACACACCCCTCTCTCTCTCTCTCTCTCTCTCTCTCTCTCTCTCTCTCTCTCTCTCTCTCTCTCTCTCTCTCACACACACACACACAGACACAGACACACACAGACAGACACACACGCAGACACAGACACACACACACCTAGCTAGTCTTGGCCAAGTCCAGCGCCAAGGTTACATCTTCCCTGTATGCTAATAACTGAAGATGCCTGCTGGAATGATAATCAGGCCACACTAACAGGGGGGAGGAAGGGGAGGGAGAGGAGGGGGGATGGAGGGAGGGAGAGAAAGAGAGAGATGTTGGAGAGAACCAGGAGATGAAACACTAGTTGTAGTCGTTATCTGGGTACAGACAGTGTTGATGGAGGAGAGCCCAGTCGATTATCATCTCCAAATGTAATCTGGTGGAAATCTCATCAAAGTCACTTCAGTCAGTTCAACAAGATATCCTTGTGAAGGTACATACTTCATTCTGTCAGTCTAAGCTAAACATACTAATAAACATCACATTCAAACAAACTTTAAAGATATGCCACCTTCCAAACTGACATAGTACCGACCTATAGGAGGATGTTGTCCATGAAACATCACTAACACATCATAGAGCTTCAAACATCTGCTGGTACATACTTAACAGCCCAGTGTTGAGTAGATCAGCTGAACACATGACAGATCAGCCTGTTAGTGTTGGACTGCCCATGATGTTGACATGAACATGTTCCAGGCAGTGATGTTGGCCTGACCGCCCTTATCCCTGCATCACAGACGGTAGTCAAGTGTTTCTGCAGGGTGTCAAGCTGGAGCCATGCAGGGTCAAGAGAGGGGGGGGCAGGTTATAACATCAAGCAGACACTAGACACCCCAGCTGTAGAGAACAGAAACTTGTCAGTGAGATCAGCTGGTGTGTGTAGTGGTTGTTTGACGTGATAACCTGCCCTCTCTTGACCCTGCATGGCTCCAGCTTGACACTGACATTGATCTACAGCTACGGTCCGTCAGATCAGCACAGAGACGCTGAGTGATTCTCTTGGCACAGTTGTCCTGTGATATAGACAGCTGAGGTGTTGGTTAAAGCAACACCCTGACCTCATAGTGTGGATGATACTAGTTTAAGATTGTGTTTCCGTGGCCAGGATGATGCCATCTAAAACAAACATCTACACAACATAAAGATCATTCTATCTAGCTCAGCCAAACGGTATCTTAGCTATTTGAACTCACTATCTCGCTTATTCCACTAATGTCTAAAATTGTTGCAAAAGGAAAATGCATAAAAAAAGGGTGTTTGCCTATTAATCAATCACTTCTGTTACAAGGCAGTGGGAATTCACAATTCACAATAATACCTTAAGTGTTAATTCTCTGTATTTCCATGTAAAAGACACCAATTAATGTTTGTTAAACCAGCTCAAGACTCAGACAAGCAGCTCTACACCTTTGTTTCAATAATGAAGCTTTTTCTTCTTAAATATTCCTTTGTTGGGTGAAGCCCAAACACACACAGAATATCAACAAAATGCTCACATTTTCAAACCTAATAGGCTTCCACAGTGGTTTTCATTCATTGAATATAAAAAAGGCCTCTAGTCTTCAGCAAGAGAAAGAGCTCCAGTGAAAAGCACATGCAGTTATTCTGCTGGAAGGAAAGCCCGTCTCTTCACAAACAACCAGACTTAATTCCTTTGGCGTGAATTCAAACTATAACCGACAGACAAATAATCAACGGCAGGTTTGCAGGCTGGCGCCACAGACCTGCTAATGAATACAGGAGACGTGACCCTGTTGTGCTGTTGTCTCATTTCAGAATAAATAAACTGGTAGAGGGAGTCGAAGGAAAGAGATGTGTCATATGTATCATGTAGCCATACTTCCTATGGTTTCATCACAGGGAATGGAGGAAGATAAGATTCCTTTCTTGTTCATTTCATATTTTTTTTTCTCTCCCTTTTCTCTGTTTCTCACCTTGCCCTCGCTCTCTCTCTCTGTCTCTCTCCCCCCACACCTCTCATCATTTCTCTGTCTCTCCTCATCTCTCTCCCCCACCTCTCTCTCTGTCTCCCACCTCTCCCACCTCCCTCTCTCTCTCCCCCACCTCTCTCTGTGTCTCCCACCTCTCTCCCACCCTCCTCTCTCACTCCCTCCCTCCCTCTCTCTCCCCCCTCTCCCTCCCCCCCCCCAACGCAGAAGAAGAAGAACCACGAGCAGGAAGCCAGACAGGCTGTGTGTGTGTGTGTGTCTGAGTGTGTGTGTGAGTGTGTGAGTGAGTGTGTCTCACCAGCAGTTCCCGCTCCTTGTTCATCAGCTGCCAGACTAGACCAGGCGTGGTGCTGTGATGTTTAAGGACATTTCAAGGTCGCTCCTTCAACAGGGGACTTTTTTTTCTCTCTCTCTCTCTCTCCCTCTCTCTCTCTCTCTCTCTCTCTCTCAGTCTCTCTCTCTCTCTCTATCTCTCTCTCTCTCTCTCTCTCTCTCTGGCCTCAAAGATATTAAACATTCATATTTCTGTTGCCAAATGAATTATAGATTGCAACATTGCAACCTAACATGCTACAAAAAGGCACCACTGGTTGAATTACAAACACATAGGGGCCTCCTGTAGCTCCTCACTGCAGACGCAGGCAGCGTTATCACACCCCAGGCTTCATCCAGCTGAGAAACAGGAAACTCACAGTTCTTATCAGAGGGGTTTAGGAGGAGGAGGAGGAAATGAGGAAGAAGGGGTGAGATAAGTCGGCGTAGACCCTCACAGGTTTATTGTTGAAAAGGTTTGAGAGGAAGTCTGGATTTGAGAATGACTTCTGGATGGGGAGGGTTTTGATTTTGAAAACAGTGTTCAGATGACCGTCTCTGAAAGCTTTTCTAAGATGGAATAAGATAGCAGAGAAATTGCGTTTTTAACATGTGTGTTCCTACCTTAAGACTCACTTGAAGGAAGTCAAGTGGCTGAGTGGTTAGCGAGTCGGGAGTATTCAGAAGGGTTGCAGGTTAGAATCCCGGCTGTGACAACATGACGTTGCTGTAAGTCACTCTGGAAAAGAGCGTCAGATAAATGACTATCATGTAAATGTAAACGTGTGTTTGTACCATAAGACTCACTTGAATGTGCTGCAGGGTCTGTCTCTGGGTCTGTCTCTGAGTGTCTCTGAGTCTGTCTCTGAGTCTGTCTCTGGGTCTGTCTCTGGGTCTGTCTCTGGGTCTGTCTCTGAGTGTCTCTGAGTCTGTCTCTGGGTCTGTCTCTGAGTCTGTCTCTGGGTCTGTCTCTGGGTCTGTCTCTGGGTCTGTCTCTGAGTCTGTCTCTGGGTCTGTCTCTGAGTCTGTCTCTGGGTCTGTCTCTGGGTCTGTCTCTGAGTGTCTCTGAGTCTGTCTCTGGGTCTGTCTCTGGGTCTGTCTCTGAGTCTGTCTCTGGGTCTGTCTCTGGGTCTGTCTCTGGGTCTGTCTCTGAGTCTGTCTCTGGGTCTGTCTCTGGGTCTGTCTCTGGGTCTGTCTCTGAGTGTCTCTGAGTCTGTCTCTGGGTCTGTCTCTGGGTCTGTCTCTGAGTCTGTCTCTGGGTCTGTCTCTGGGTCTGTCTCTGGGTCTGTCTCTGGGTCTGTCTCTGGGTCTGTCTCTGAGTCTGTCTCTGGGTCTGTCTCTGAGTCTGTCTCTGGGTCTGTCTCTGAGTCTGTCTGGTCTGTCTCTGAGTCTGTCTCTGGGTCTGTCTCTGGGTCTGTCTCTGGGTCTGTCTCTGAGTCTGTCTCTGGGTCTGTCTCTGAGTCTGTCTCTGGGTCTGTCTCTGAGTGTCTCTGGGTCTGTCTCTGAGTCTGTCTCTGGGTCTGTCTCTGGCTCTGTCTCTGGGTCTGTCTCTGGGTCTGTCTCTGGGTCTGTCTCTGGGTCTGTCTCTGTCCGCTGGTCTGAGGACTTGCAGATAATCAGCAGGCAGTTTGAGATGCAGGGATGTAAGGAAGATGCTCTAGTGAGTACAGAGGGTAAACACATTAAACAGGAACAGCCTCAGAAACAGCCTCGATACAGTTTCAGCAGGCAAGCTGTTCCCAACACTAAAGTACAGAAAAAGATAATATGTCCGAACCTTTTAAAGAACAGACTTGTTAGATTGTGATATGTACACTTTAACTTTATCACATGGTTGTAGTTGACACACAGGTAGACTGATATTTTATACAAACACTTTCCCATAAATAATCAGTTTTAGGAAATAGATAAATAGGAATAGGAAATAGGAAATAGTGCTATAGATAAATAGCACTGTAAATGTTTACAATATTCCCCCTTCAAAGAGTGAAGATTGACTTGTGTGTTCCGATATATGAACAGCATTTTAACTCAGAGATCCTAATCAACGCCGATTATCTCTGTCGGAGGCCAAGCGCCGTTCCTGAATCAGGACGGCGTTTGATGACATCAGAAGGCAGCGAGCGAAGTCTATCTCCCGCCTCCCCCACATCCCCATGGTGACAAACTGGTAACGCTGTTCCAGAATGTTCCGTGGAAACAAGCCCTGTATTGACTGGCACATGCTGTACAAACATGTGTGTGTGTGTGAGTGTGTGTGTGAGAGTGTGTGTGTGTTTGAATTTGAATTTGTGTTTGTGAGAGTGTGTTGTCGCTCACACAGTTTCTCTGCAGAAGGAGATTAATCTGCTCGTTTGAATGCATGCCACACTATGGTTTCGGTTCGGGTATGCGGGGGAGAGGGGAGGACAGGGGAGGAGGGGAGGGAGGGGAGGAGAGGATGAGGGGGAGGAGAGGGGGGAGGAGAGGAGGAGAGGAGGAGGAGAGGATGAGGGGAGGAGAGGGGAGGAGAGGGGAGGAGGAGGGGAGGAGAGGGGGAGGAGAGGAGGAGAGGATGAGGGGAGGAGAGGATGAGGAGAGGAGGAGGATGAGGGGAGGAGAGGGGAGGAGAGGAGGGGGGCAGGAGGAGAGGGGAGGAGAGGGGAGGAGAGGAGGAGGAGAGGGGAGGGGGCTGCCTGGCTCTTGTCTCCTCTTCTTCTCTGCTTCCTGTTCAGAACCTCAGCAACACCCTAGCGACTGGCTCCTTCCTGTTAAAGGCTCGTAGCCTCTCAAACATGGCTGCTACAAGCCACAGTTTTGACATCAGTTTCCATATTTCGATAACGACGCCGTAAACCCATCGTCCTCAAACGCAGCGCAGCGAAGGACGTTCGTTAATATTCAGGTTGAAACTTCAACAGCGAGTTTGCGATCCTGAGGAGAAATGTTTGATGGCCCCTGACGCCGAGGGAAGCTTATCAGAACAAACAAGCTGCTTCTGCTGGACTGTGTCTCACAGAACATTCTAGATCAGGAGTAAGGGAATCATGTGACTGAAGTGGAGTCGTGACTGGAGCGAGTCCTTCAGCCAATGTCCCTGTACTTTGCTGTAATTTGCTCTGGATAAGAGCGTCTGCTAAATGACTAAATGTAAATGTAATGAATTTAGACCCGGCTCGGTTTTCCCTAAATGATTGATCCAGCCTGTCCACGCACTCTACACTGTAGTTCCAGGTCCTGTGTGTTTTCCATGGGCCAGTTCGCTTATTGAGATGATGAACGCTTGTCCTTCCTCCTCTCTTGCTATCTGATTATACGAGCTCTGGTTTAGATGCTAATCAATAACTCGATTAGCTGTGCGACACACACACACACACACACACACACTACACACACGATCGCTGAGACCCTGGGCCATGGAATGAACCCCTATGAGATTGTGGGCTGGTGTCTGGATGATTTAGCATCCTGTCTTTACTGCAAGGCCACTGTCAGACTATCACACACACTCTCACACACACTCACACACACACACTCACACACACACACTCACACACACACACACTCCGTGAGGCTGAGCTCAGCTGTCGCTGAAGGTAGGAACAGTGATTCGATTAGGAGCGGCTCTGTCTTTACTCAGCAGCTGGTCTGCTGTGTGTGTGTGTGTGTGTGTGTGTGTCTGCATGTCTGTGTGGGGACCACACACACACACACACATGCTGGAACACACACACAGACACAAGGCTATGCAGTGTTTTAGCTCTCTGTTCCAGAAGACTCCACCTGCAGGCTTGCTGGCTGTGTGGAACTACGTGCTCCGACAACGCTTCACTTCCTGCTTCTAGAAACATAAACAGCCAATAGCAGCGAGGCTGGAGAACCTCATTATTTTCATGAGCTGTTGAAGCGCAAATTGATACAGTTAGTAGTTAAGTTGTATCTTTTAACAAAACTAATAAGGAGAGGGGGGGGTCAGTGATCTTTGAGAACCTTCCTCTGTCTGGGCAGAGAAACACGCTCCTTCATCAGCCGGCCTGAAGGTGACTCTAACATGGCCACCCGCGCTCACAGGTGCGTTGGCATGGCGATGCCCGTCACCTGCCAGCTTCCTGTGGAGGAGGCAGCACGCTCAGGTTACCCAGATAACACAGGAACAGACCTCAGATCAGACCTCAGATCAGACCTCAGATCAGAGCCCAGGTAACACAGGCTCCAGGAACAGACCTCAGATCAGACCTCAGATCAGAGCCCAGGTAACACAGGCTCCAGGAACAGACCTCAGATCAGACCTCAGATCAGAGCCCAGGTAACACAGGCTCCAGGAACAGACCTCAGATCAGACCTCAGATCAGACCTCAGCTAACACAGACTTCGTTTTCATGGACATGCGCAGACAGAAACACTAACAGTTATAATTCAATCTGTGAGTGATTAATAGCACCAAATCCATGATTAAATAAAGCAATAACTGATCTGCTGAACACAGCAAATAACAAATATCAGATTTCCTCCACGAGAGAGACAGAGAGAGAGAGAGACAGAGAGAGAGAAAGAGAGAGAGACAGAGACACAGAGAGAGAGACAGACAGAGAGAGAGAGACAGAGAGAGAGAGAGAGAGAGAGAGACAGACAGAGAGAGAGACAGACAGACAGAGAGAGAGAGAGACAGAGAGAGAGAGCGAGAGAGAAAGAGAGACAGAGAGAGATGGAACCCACATGTGATAATGTATGGAAGGTATTATTCTCCATGTCTCTTTTTCCGTGTGTGTCTATACTGCAATGGTCTTCATTCTGACAGTGTGTGTGTGTGTGTGTGTGTGTGTGTATGTGTGTGTTTTCCATCTGTCTCCTTGGGCAATTAGCTTGAGCTCTGCGTACTGTCATGTCTCTGACCTGTAACCCCTACAAGCCTGTGCAGATCCACCAGAGGACCTTGAGGCGAGGGAGGGGGGGAGGGAGGGAGGGGAGGGAGGGAGGGGGAGGGAGGGAGGAAGGGGGGAAAGGGAGTGGAGATGTAGGACATTGATCTAATGGAAATAGAAGACAGTTGCAAGGGGAGTGAAGGAGGTTTGGGGGGTGAGAGGCATGGGGGGGCAAAAAGTCAGGCAAAGTTAAATGAAAAATTGCTTACGTGCGCTAGCAAAATCTTTATTATCCTGAGTTACACAGGGGAAAGAAGAGGATGAGGAGGGGAAAAAAAGAATCCATTTGGCAAAGTAGTTGCAGATCAATGTGGCTTGGAGGCTGGTGGGCAGGGGGTGGAAGGGAGCGGGGATGGAGGGGGGTGGAGGGGTGGTATCCCATATTACTTTGCTGATTGATCCAGCTTCCTGTCTGAGCTAGAGGACGCGCCAGAACCAGGAAGTGTCTGGAGAAGAGAGGGAGAGAGAGAGGGAGGGAGGGAGGGAGGGAGGGAGGGAGGGAGGGAGGGAGGGAGGGAGGGAGGGAGGGAGGGAGGGAGGGAGGGAGGGAGGGAGGGAGGGAGAGAAAATCAATAAAGTGGATGGAGCAGCAGAAGTGACGCTGCTAAGTTGTATTCATCAGCAGGCAGACGGCCAGAGCTCACTTCATCTCTCAGTCACTCAGACTACTGAGGAGGGGGGGGGGACTGTGTGTGTGCGCGTGTGTGTTTACCTGGTCTCCATTGGCCGGTCAGTAGTTCCTTGTTTCTACATCAGTCTCATTTCTTCGGGTTGTTGCCTTGGCGATGTGCTGACATGATCAACATAACGATCCAGCTGCCTTCCATCCTGCACAAGCCATGAACACTCTGCAGGGTGCTGCTCCTCCTCCTCCTCCTCCTCCTCCTCCTCCTCCCTCCTCTTCCAGAGAGGAAGACAGAGATGAGGAGAGGAGGAGAGAGAGGAGGAGAGAGGAGGAGAGAGAGGAGAGAGGAGGAGAGAGGAGGAGAGAGAGGAGAGAGGAGGAGAGAGATGAGAGAGAGGAGGAGGAGGACAGAGGAGAAAGAGGATAAGAGAGCGGAGGAGCGGAGGAGAAAGAGATTGAGAGAGAGGAGGAGAGCAGAAGATAAGCTAATAAGTGCCAGTGTGAGGGTCCCCCCCCCTCCCCGCCCAGAGAGGGGGTAACACTTACACCCCATCTAATATTAATGTCCACATAGAGGGGATCGATTATAGAATAAGTACTCTGCCAACATTCGACCCTCCCCAACACGACTCACCTCTGCACCACAGCAAACACATCCATGAGGGATTTCTCATTTTCATACTTTTTTACAGTTTAATTGAGAAAATATTTTGTTGTGTTCGTCCCCGCTTGTCTGCTCACGACCGAGAGACTGTCACTGTAGTGTCTGTCTGTCTGTCTGTCTGTCTATCTGTCTGTCTGCCTGTCTGCCTGTCTGTCTGCCTGCCTGCCTGCCTGCCTGCCTGTCTGTCTGCCTGTCTGTCTGTCTGTCTATCTGTCTGTCTGTCTGCCTGTCTGCCTGTCTGTCTGCCTGTCTGTCTGGTGCAGATAAAGGTGAAAGGTTTGTGTCACCACTGTCTAACCTTCTCTTTCCACAGCTTCACTTTTCAACGAAGAACTGACCTTCTCAAATTCAACAAGATTTAGCCTTGTTTGTTTGTTTTTTGTTTTTTTAGTTTTTTTAGTTCTCTTTTCCTCTTGTGTGGCTGATGATGTCACTTCCTCCTGTGTGTCTGCAGGGATCGACTGAGACCCAGTGGCGTCAGGCTGACCTGCCCCAGCTGCAGGGCTGGGCAGAGAAGGGACTGCTGCCCCAGCCAAAGATGGTGAGGAGCCAGAGAAACACCACAATCCACCACCCTGTCCTGCCTTAATACCATCCTGCCCTGCCCTGCCCTACCCTGCCTTACTACCACCCCCACCCTGCCCTACCCTGCCTTACCACCACCCCCCCACCCTGCCCTGCCTTACCACCACCCTGCCCTGCTATAAACCACCCTACCCCGCCGCACACAGACACACACAGACACAGAGACATACACACACACAGAGACAGACAGACAGACAGACAGACAGCAGAGTCATGGCTGTGTCCTCAGTATGGCTTCGTGCCGTGCAGAGGAGGAGAGGGAGGCAGTAATTGGCCACTCAGACTGTGTGCAGTATTGACGCCATTAGAGGCGGCCATATTGTCTTTGTTTAGGTGAGAACTCAGACTGCTGGCATCTCTGTGAAGCAGGAAGCACAAACATGTTTAATCAGCTCCTCCAATCATCTGTTAGGAGGAGACTATATCCTGCCTGGCTGTCACTTCCTTTCCTTCGCTGTCCTCCACCTCTCTCCTCCTGCTGCTCCTCCTCCTCCTCTCCTCTCCTCCTCTACTCTCTCCTCCACCTCTCTCCTCCTGCTGCTTCTCCTCCTCCTGCTGCTCCTCCTCCTCCTCTCCTCTCCTCCTCCTGCTGCTCCTCCTGCTGCTCCTCCTCCTCCTCTCCTCTCCTCCTCTACTCTCTCCTCCCACCCACACAGACTACCCCCCCCCCCCCCAGCCCCTCCTAAATGTCTCTCCAGCTAGTTGCCTCGATAGGTGTGTGATGGAGGAAACCGTTCAACTGTAGCTAAGGATTGAATAATTAAATCACACACACACACACACACACACACACACACTATACACACACAAACAACAAGAGACACAAACACAGATATTTTTATGCTAATTCCTGGAATCTAAAGGTGTGTTGTGCTGGTGGATATGCAGGCTGCCTCCCCCTCCTCCCCCCTCCCCTCCCCCCCCCCCCATCTCCCCTCCTCCAGGGGTTATCTTAGTCTGGGTACGGTCTGCTGTGTCCAGCATGATGATGCACTGAGTGTCGTCATAGTGACAGTGAGACATTAGATGGAAACAGCTCCTGTCTGATGATGTCACCTGATGATGTCACGTGATGATGTCTCCTGATGATGTCATGTGATGACGTCATCCCCATCAGTCTCTCCTTCCCTAATCTACCCTTCTCCCCCCTCCCTCTTTTCTCTCCTCCTGTATCCTCGCCCCCCTCTTCTCCTACTCTCCCCCGTCCTCTCACTCCTCCCTCCCCCTCTCCTCTCGCCTCCCCCTCCCCTCTCCCCCTCCCAGATTATCAGTAACATGGAGGCTCAGGTGACCAATGGGCCCAACTCAAACAGCGCCAATGGCCCTTCCTCCAACAGCCGTGGCTGTCCCTCCCCCATGCAGACAGGGGGCGCCACTGACGACAGCAAGACCAACCTGATCGTGAACTACCTGCCCCAGAACATGACCCAGGAAGAGTTCCGCAGCCTCTTCGGCAGCATCGGCGAGATCGAATCCTGCAAAACTGGTCAGGGACAAGATTACAGGTAAGGGAGGGGGGGGGGAGGGAGGGAGGGAGGGAGGGAGGGAGGGAGGGAGGGAGGGAGGGAGGGAGGGAGGGAGGGAGGGAGGGAGGGAGGGAGGGAGGGAGGGAGGGAGGGAGGGAGGGAGGGAGGGAGGGAGGGAGGGAGGGAGGGAGAAAGCAGCCATTGATTCTCTGTGTGTGTGTCAGTGTTGTATCAGAGTTGACAGTCCTGTGTGTTATCATCACTGAAGTGTTGAGCTTTGCTGCTTGGCACTAAGTTGTGTGTGTGTGTGTGTGTGTTCACTCAGGTGGTCCTGGGTGTGTGTGTGTGTTCACTCAGGTGGTCCTGGGTGTGTGTGTGTGTTCACTCAGGTGGTCCTGGGTGTGTGTGTGTGTTCACTCAGGTGGTCCTGGGTGTGTGTGTGTGTGTGTGTGTGTGTTCATCGAGGTGTTTCTATTTAGCAACACTTCTTCTGCTAATTAGCTTTCTAATCCAGGACTGAGGTCTGTGTTTGTGTGTGTGTGTTAGTGTGCGTGTTTGTGTGAGTGTGTGTGTGTGTGTGTGTGTGTGTGTGTGTGTGTGTGTGAGTGGTGCAGACCTGCTCAGCTATAATGCCACATAATGGCTTTCATTTGAGATCCTACTTAGTGACACTCCTCTCTATAATCTCATTAAAGAGGCCCAGAGTTGAAGAGGAGCCTCTGTACCACTTACCAGCGGATGAGGAGGGGGAGGCTGGGCCACAGACTGGAGGGTGGAGGCTGGAGAGGCTGAGAGAGTGGAGGCTGGAGGGTGGAGAGGCTGAGAGGGTGGAGGCTGAGAGGCTGAAAAAGCTAAAGGCCGACACACCACACTCACTCATCATTGGCGACAATGCAGCGGATAACCAGAGGGTTTCTACACAGTCAAGAGATGATACTTCAGAGGAACTGAAGCTGTGAAGTGTGTGTGTGTGTGTGTGTGTGTGTGTGTGTGTGTGTGTGTGTGTGTGTGGGGTCCTCCCACTAGCACCTTGATGTGGAGAGCTGGTCCTGGTCCAGCATAGAGACTCAAGGTTGATGTTCCTTTGAGGAGCAGCGCATCACAGATGGGCGACAGAAGCTGTTTGACTTGGAGAGAAAAAAAGACAGTCTGTTTAAGATGAAAATCTAGAAGAAAAAAAAGGACAACTGAAAGAAACAGCGAACTTTTATACCTTCAGACAGAACAGACCAAACCTCATTATCTCTCTTTATCTCTCTCTCTTTATCTCTTTCTCTCCATGTGTCTCTCTCCATCGTTCTCTCACTCCCTCTCCGCTTTCTCTTTTTATATTTATCTCTCATTCCCTTTCTCTCCATGTTTGTCTCGATCTTTATCTCTCACTTTCTCTCCTCCCTCTCTCCATCTCTATATCTCTCCAGCTCTCAGTTGATTCTCCTTTTTTCTCTGTTTCTTAACACACACACACACACACACACCCCTCTGGGCCCTTCCTGACTACATATTGAACGCAAACTTTTAATGGAATACATTAGGGAAGTGTTAGTCCATCAACAAACAAACACACACACACACAGCAGAAATGAAGATGACTGATTGGCTGCCGACAAACCAGGGATTGGATCTTTGTCACTTGGCCATTTATCAGGCTCATGTTTCTGCCTCTGCTGCATTTCTGCCTGAGAACGAAACGCATTTGTTTCCATAACGACACGGCAGCCAAAGAAATGACTTTTCATGCGCCAATGAGAATTGATTGCATGTGTGATGCTGGTGTGTTGATAAAGAGCAGCTTTACATGAGGAGACAATCACCTCTCCAGTCTCTGCTCCATGAAGACTGAGGACTGACTCATCCTGACAGCCTGTCTGTCTGCTGGTGGGAGGAGGGAGAGGGAGGGGGAGGGAGGGAGGGGGAGGAGGGGGAGGAGACAGTGAGTGTACCTGACAGGCTCTAAGATGAACCCAGTCTGGACACGATGTAGAAACACATCTTCCAGAACAGCTGACGACAGCGGAAGACACTTTAACATTAACATTTCAGACTTCTGAGCCTTAAAAAACCAGGGTGTCTCTCTCTCCCCCCTCCTCCTCTCCCTCTCCTCTCCCTCTCTCTCTCTCTCTCTCTCTCTCTCTCTCTCTCCCTCTCCCTCTCTCTCTCTCTCTCTCTCTCTCTCTCTCTCTCTCTCTCTCTCTCCCTCTCTCTCTCCCTCCCTCCTCTCACCTCTGTCCACCGCTCTCTGACTGATCCTCACCTGGGACAGGAGACAGTCAGACGTGCTCCTCCTTGCCATCTCCAAATATGGTGCTGCTTGAGGGCAGGCTGCCGTCTGTCTCTCTCTCCCCTGCTCTTAGTGCTTCGTCCCTGGGCTGAGGGGGCTGTCGTGGTCCCCTGTGTGGGTGCCGGTCTTGGACCTGCCTGGGGGGCTGCTGGGGGGGGGGGGAGTCTCCTAGCAGCGTACTGCTGTCAGCCGTGACGTAGGCGGGGTGTCCCAGATTCACGGGAGATCCTTGGTCGGTCTAACACGCACGCACACACACACACACACACACTACACACTACACACACACTACACACACACCACCCGCTGCCTGCAGTACTTCACAGCCCACACACTTCACACAGGCGTCCAACTGGCCTGAGGCAACGCCGTCTTATATGAAGGGGAGGGGAGGAGGGGAGGGGGAGGAGGGGAGGGGGAGAGGAGGAGGGGGGGAGAACGACTTCTGCCAGTCACAGTTGCTGCTGCCGTGGCAACCCCAGAGGAGTGGGTGGAGAAAGGAGGGTGTGTGTGTGTGTGTGAGCTGTGTGTGTGTGTGTGTAGAGCTGTGTGTGCGTGTGTATGTGTGTGTAGAGCTGTGTGTGTATAATTGTGTCAGTCGATTACCCATCTCCATGTGTTTCCCTCTCCATGCTGCCCCCCTCCCAGTCGCAGTGCATTGTGTTGCTGCAGTCTTACCACCTGCTGGAAAACAGGCTCATTCTCTCATCTCACCCGTTAGGTAACCCGCTGCTGCCGAGGAAACACAAACACAGGCTTAGTCACCGCGCTGCTCAGCTGCCAGTATACCGGAGCGGCTGAAGCAGCGCTCACTCAGCCGCTCAGGAGCGCTCTGAACCCCGACACACCACCTCAAGGCTACACAGCGCTCACAACACGACTGGATAACAAAGCGCTTCTCCCTCCCTCTCTCCAAAGACGTGTCCCAACGGACAATCAGTTCAACAGAGCAAAACAATAAACATCTTGTCTAACTAAACACAACATCAACAACAAAACCGTGTGTGTGTGTGTGTGTGTGTGTGTGTGTGTGTGTGTGTGTGCGGTCTGCAGCATCCTCATCAAATCCAGATTTCGGGGGGTTCCGCTGTTGGGGCGATGAACCAGCCTCGTTAAAAGTTCATTATAAGAAGCGATGCATCATTTAGGTTAGCGGGTTTCAATTGACAATTATAGTCCATAAGTTACTGTATCCATTAGGGTAATTAATTAGCAGTGGGCTAATATTCCCTCTGCTGGTCCATTAGCGGGATTTCAGTCACGTGTTTGTCAGTGTTTTATGCGTGGAACAATTAAAAACAATCAGAGGAAAACTTTCCCTGAAAACTGCAGATCCACCGGGAGTGACGCTGGGCTTTACAGTCTGGTCTGACTTCACCCATCCTACCAGAGGCAGAGTCAAACCAAGGACTAACAGCTTCCCCTGTACTGGGCCTGTGTGTGTGTGTGTGTGTGTGTGTGTGTGTGTGTGTGTGTGTGTGTGTGTGTGTGTGTGTGTGTGTGTGTGTGTGTGTGTGAGTTTAGCAGGCAACATGCTGGTTGATCCTGCTGGGTTGTGTTGAAGCTGTTGTTGCGACAGTGCAGCGTTGTCATGACGATGCGTTGTTGTCACGACAGCAGGAGGCCAGCCTGTCTGCCCCCCCTCCCCTCCTTCATGTGTGTTGGCCAACAGATTCACCAGGGGGCGTCTCTCTGGCACACGCGTGTGTTTGTGTGTGTATGTGAGAGTATGCGTGTGCTGTGAGCAGCTCTGGAGCTGGTGGGCAGAAGCCCCCTAGAGGCCCCCAGGAGCCCCCTAGAGCCCCCTACAGTTTCTGCAGCTGCTTTAGTGCCCCCCCCCAACCCCCCACACACACAAACCCACACACACACTCACAGAGAGAGAAGGAGGAGAGGGGAGAGGAGAGGGAGGGAGAGGAGAGAGAGAGAGGGGGAGAGAGAGGATAGTGGATTATTTTAGTCAGTGATACAGTAAAAAGCCCCACTGCTCCATATTAAAGAGATGCACTTTGTGACGTTCCACTGTGGATCTGCTGCTGTCTACTGCTTAACGAGGAACAGAGCCTCTGTCTGTGAGGAGCAGAGGGAGGAGGAGGAGGAGGGAGGAGGAGGGAGGAGGAGGGAGGAGGAGGGAGGAGTGGTGTAGAGCTCCTCAGCAGTTACTGAGCCTAGCAGGGCGTGTGTGTGTTTGTGTGGGTGTGTGTGTGTTTGTGTGGGTGTGTGTGTGTGTGTGTGTGTGTGTGTGTGTGTGTGTGTGTGTGTGTGTGTGTGTGTGTGTATTGTGTGTGTGTGTGTGTGTGTGTGTGTGTGTGTGTGTGTGTGTGTGTGTGTGTGTGTGTGTGTGTGTGTGTGTGTGTGTGTGTGTGTGTGTAATAAGTCTCAAAGATCTGCGCCTGAGGAGAAAATCCAAGATGGCTGCCAACACTTGTTTACTGTCAGAAACAATCAGGTGATTTTTCCTCTCTTCTTCCTCACAGCTGTAGGAAGAAGGTCTGTGGTTGCTTTAGGAAACTTACACATGCTGGATGTTAAATATCTTTCACCCGTCTTCCTCACCTCCTCCTCCTCTTCCTCCTCTCTTCCAGGACAGAGTCTGGGTTATGGATTCGTTAACTACATCGATCCTAAGGACGCAGAGAAAGCCATCAACACTCTGAACGGACTTCGTTTGCAGACTAAAACCATCAAGGTGAGACCGACTGGAACGATGTGATGTCATGTGATATCTGATGTCATGTGATGTCATGTGATGTCTGATGTCATGTGATGTCATGTGATATCTGATGTCATGTGATGACATGTGATGTCTGGTGTCATGTGATGTCATGTGATGACATGTGATGTCTGGTGTCATGTGATGTCATGTGATGACATGTGATGTCTGGTGTCATGTGATGCCATGTGATGTCATGTGATGTCTGGTGTCATGTGATGTCATGTGATGACATGTGATGTCTGGTGTCATGTGATGTCATGTGATGTCATGTGATGTCTGGTGTCATGTGATGTCATGTGATGACATGTGATGTCTGTAAGAGACTCAAAAATGCTTTGGGGCATGGTTGACTTACGGTTTCACAGACGGAAGGAGGGAGGGAGGAAGAGGGAGGGTGGAGGGAGAGAGGGAATTAAAGGCCAATCAGAATCAAAGGCTGAGTCGTTTTAGAAGCCAGAGGGACAGCTGATATGCAAATCTACCTTTAAATGTCAGAATGTAAAGGTGACACTTTAAAGAGTTTCAGAGGGAAAGGAAGAGAGACTAAACCTTCACCAAGGCATCGTTCAAAGTTAAACAGACAGACTCCATTAATATTCACATTTACCAGCTCAAAATCGCCATGAAGAATGAGGAAACCATATTAAATACTATATACAGCGTACTGTTCTTTGGGTAGATCCTCACCAGAAGAGGCAGGTTACTGGTTCCAGAACACACCAGGTCTACTGGTTCCAGAACACACCAGGTCTACTGGTTCCAGAACACACCAGGTCTACTGGTTCCAGAACACACCAGGTTTACTGGTTCCAGAACACACCAGGTCTACTGGTTCCAGAACACACCAGGTTTACTGGTTCCAGAACACACCAGGTCTACTGGTTCCAGAACACACCAGGTTTACTGGTTCCAGAACACACCAGGTCTACTGGTTCCAGAACACACCAGGTTTACTGGTTCCAGAACACACCAGGTCTACTGGTTCCAGAACACACCAGGTCTACTGGTTCCAGAACACACCAGGTGTACTGGTTCCAGAACACACCAGGTCTACTGGTTCCAGAACACACCAGGTCTACTGGTTCCAGAACACACCAGGTCTACTGGTTCCAGAACACACCAGGTCTACTGGTTCCAGAACACACCAGGTTTACTGGTTCCAGAACACACCAGGT